>CAJNOQ010002911.1:0-22177 GCA_905250885.1 Didymodactylos carnosus | reverse complement strand
TGTTTGATCCGGATCACGTGTAACATTCACTAATTGCACACGAGGTCGTGGTGACGATGTTATGATTGGCGACTGTTTTGTTACTGCTGTAAGTTCATTATAACAAGCATCACATACACGACTTTCGCCCATAGCTTTATTATAATCGAGTAAACATTTTTTAGACGAACACGATGAACAAACGGCTTTTCCACATGCACGACAATGATGTTTATTTGACAAACTAATTCGTACAATATTAATTTGTGGAAATTTTGTATTACATATTTGACATCGAGAAACATCCACATCATTCACCCAAATCGGTGCCCGAAAACCAAGCAAAGTAGAAGAAGTAGACATTGTTTCGGTCGAATAAGGTTTTCTTGGAATAATATGGGTAACTCGTTTACTATACTCGTCGATAGCCTGTTCAATTTTTTTGATCCATATTTGCTTATCTTTTTCATCATCAGCTATAAATTCATACGCTTTTTCAATGGCATTAATACGAAATCGACATTTTTGCTGTTGTTGCTGTTGTTGTAATTCCGTTAATGAAGATAAGGATGCTGATACAGTCATGTTCAACGATGTATTACTATTATTGCTGTCTGTTGAATGAACCTCATCCACTGTCATATTTTTTATGGATAATTCTTTTTTTATTTCCAGTTTTTTCGATGATAACTCATTACAGACAAGCATACAATCAGAAAATAAGATAACATAACGTTGAGCAATGTCACGATTTGTTCTAGGTGATTGTTTTTTTAGATAACCACACCATAATAACTTTCGTTGATCTTTATAACATTCAAATTTATTATCTAAACGATCATTTAAATCATTCAATACAATGGATGACACAGTGAGAGCTTCTTGACAATCACACGCAGTACGATCTAATTCATCATGGATCGATTTTGTTAATTGATATTCTTTTGATTGTTTATCCAAATATTTCATATATGTTTTCATGCATAATATATATCGTAATAATCGTTGATTCGGACAATTCAGTTGACTCATCGGATATAAATTTCCCATAAATGTTTGTACTTTTAACATGGCATCGTTCAAACATGAATGTAATTTACATAAATCATCTAGTTTCGTTTGTGATTCACTAATACGTACATAATAATCTTTGTACAATACCGAGATAAACTGAGAATTATCATGAAAGATAGACCATACATTACGGCTCGTATTTCCCCGTAATGTTTCCCAATTATGAACGTACGGTGTTAGTTTTGGTAATAAAGTATCACAATGAAGTTTATAAATAGCTTGTAACGCTCCCAGTAAGGGTTTATATGTCGAATTGAACTGGTTGACTATCGCATCATCGGTACCGCACAATTTATTCACTTCAAATGGTAGTTCAGATGATAAAACGTTTAAAATATGAACATAGGTTTTTTCTGTTTTCCATAATTCTTCAATACATTTGTACAGTTTATCCGTCATTTCACTGGAAGATGTTGCAGACGAGTCAATGCATTTCTAAAAAAAAATATTTAATTAAATAGATGCACCATCAAAGGCCAATAGTCATGTTTCAAAAATTTTTTGCTACTCAAATAGATATGGACTTTTTTTTCAAGATTTTCAAGATTCTACAGAAAAACAAAATGATCAAGTGCAAAGTTTAGACAAACATTTAAAACATTCTAGCTTTTCTGACAGAATCTGTCGTTACTATCATTTAATAAAGTTTGCATTCTTCAAATGGAAGATAAATTACTAATTGTATAATTTTCTAACCTGTTCAGAATCTTCTTCTTCATCCGAGAATGATGAATCTGATAAATTTCGATTATATTTTGAGCACTTTAAAGATGTATTATCAACGGTAGTATAATTATTATTATTGTTCTCATGATTATTTTTTAATGAGATGTCTGCCAATGAACTAATTTTTGGTTTAGATGAATATGGAGATGATGAGGAAGAACGTTCGTACGAATTGCGTTCGATTTGTTTGAAAGATGACAAACGATCTGCTAGTTGCTGTTGTTCCTCTTGTTTCTGAAAAAAGTCAAGTGCCTGCAATAAAACCGTAGACATCTCCGATAAGAAATGAAATTCTTAAATGTAATTTGTACCTTTGAGAACGACCTTGCTACTTCTTTACTATCTATATCTGCAATTGAAGAATGCGCTGTTAACACTGGTTGAATCGTTTGTTCTTTGTTGCTATTATTCTTCGATAATTGTTTTTCAGTTCCATTATCCAACGATATTTTTTTAGAATAAGTCGATAATAATGATTTTTTAGGTGCACAGGTATCATTTTTCTCATCTTTCCGTTCCACATTCGATAATATTTGTTGATTACTCGATTTTACTGAAACATCTGACTTTTTTGTGTCTGTTCTCGATGAATACTTGGTAGTTTTCGTGACCGTTGTTGACTCAGTTGTTATGGTCTTGAATGATGTATCTTGTTTATGTGTATCTAAAATTGAGATGAAAATAGAGCGCTTAACAAGAAGACTCACTTAGTTATAGAAAGGCAAAGTAACAAAAAAAAGCAATTCTCTATAAAAATAAAAATTGTCTTACTTATTGTAACATTGGTAACAGTCGTGGATACTGATGGTTTGTTTGTGCGACCGATTGAAATTTTAGTTGAGCTAATTTTTGGTGATGGTGGAGGAGGAGGAGGAGGTGAACGACGTCTTGGTTTTATTTGTCGATTAGTTTCAGTTACAACAGATTTTCGCTCAGTTATCATATCATTTGTTTCATATAATTTTTCCAGACCACCAACAGGTATGTTTTCCTGTGCTGGTATCATCGAACTATTTTTAATGAATGAGACAGATACTGGAGTTGAGAAAACACTGCGTTTAGAAGCAAAAGTCTTTTTAGAAAATGAAATAGACTCTTGATCTAAATCTATTTCAAATGACCCTGATGGTTGCTGTGAAGATGATAAATGTTTTACTGGTAATATCAAATCATTATTTAAATTTTTATCAAATGATTCAAATTGTTGTGATGGCCAATTGCTGTAACTTTTAAACCGAAACTGTGTTGATTTATTCGACGATGCCATTGTTGTTTTTGTTATCTGTCATTATCATGTTTTTTTGGTACTAACAATATCATACAATTTATGGCCAAATAAAACGTTTTGCTATTTATAGTGTAAAGAAAGGATGAAATAAGTAAACAGAACAAAAATAAAAATCTAGACTACTTACTTTTTTTGCTACTAAGTAAATATTTCATATATAATAGAAGAAGTATAGCGACCTACAAATAAATATACATAACATTCAAGCATACAAAAATATTAGATAAGAGAAATTTGAAAAGACGAAGAAAAATACAAAGGTATGTTTTAAATGACAGAATAATAGAGTACTTAAATATTTTGGTTATATGGAAAATCAGTTTATTCTACATATCGAGAGAACTTCGATCCAAAAGTATTAGCTGAAATCATAGTTTTGATAAAATCATTAAAAAAGAAAAAACCAAGGGGATTGACGCAGTTCCCATTTCTCCAGCTCTGCGCTAATGTACTAGGACCACAGTTACATCTTGTGTTTAAGAAATCGTTAGTAAATGGGATTTTTCCTGAGTTATAGAAATCGGCTTTGATTAAGGCAGTTCACACTGTTCCAATTAACGCCTGATTTCGTTATTATTGAACGTCAGTAAAGTTTTCGAAATGTTAGTCCAACAAGCACTCCTACGTCATTTTGAGCAAACAAATTTTTTTTCTCGTGTAAAGTTCGGTTTCCGTCCACAATCTAGTACCGTTGATGCATTCCTTCATGTCACCAACGAGTTGAGTAAGCATCTTTAAATAAGGCCATAGGGATGGCGTTTGATTTCTCAAAAGCGTTCGATAGCGTACTCCATCGGTTACTCCTCACAAAATTGTCCCTAGCAAGTATCGATGGGCCGCTTTACCAATGGCTCAGTTCCTATCTCTGTAAACGGAAACAAATTGTTTCCGTTAACAATAAACGACCCAGTTCAGTGCCCACAGTGTTAGGAGTTCCCCAAATACGTATATTAGATCCCATCCTTTCCCTCATTTTTATCAATGACCTCCTCAGCATTTTTCCTCCTTCAACAATTGTTTGCCTTTTTGTTGACGATGTTTTTCTTCTTGTCCGACTGGAGAAAACCGCAAAATCTCCAGTTGACTCGAAAAAAAGTTATTAGCACTTTACTCTGCCAGCGGAAATGTGCACTTTTCGTCATTTTCCAACGGGTTTGGCTTAACTTGTGAAACAGCTCCACAACGCACTCCCTAACGTAGAACCTTGAGCTCAGTTTCATATGGAAGAGCGCATCAAACTCTATATAGTTCCATAAAGAAGAATGATGCGACACCTCTGAATCTTGAGAAAACGATCTCTGAAAACCTATTTGCTTCACTATACCATCTAGAAATCTTTTTACCATCCCATTACATAATCCGTTCAGTTGTCTAGAAAATGAGTTGTCATAACGAAGTTTCTATGAATCTTTATCAAAAATTATCGTAGAAAATACAATGCGGGTCGAAAATTCAGCATAAAAGTAAATTATTTCGATGCTACAAAACCTGTAACTCGACCCGCATTGTATTTTCTACGATAATTTTTGATAAAGATTCATAGAAACTTCGTTATGACAACTCATTTTCTAGGCAACTGAACGGATTATGTAATGGGATGGTAAAAAGATTTCTAGATGGTATAGTGAAGCAAATAGGTTTTCAGAGATCGTTTTCTCAAGATTCAGAGGTGTCGCATCATTCTTCTTTATGGAACTATATAGAGTTTGATGCGCTCTTCCATATGAAACTGAGCTCAAGGTTCTACGTTAGGGAGTGCGTTGTGGAGCTGTTTCACAAGTTAAGCCAAACCCGTTGGAAAATGACGAAAAGTGCACATTTCCGCTGGCAGAGTAAAGTGCTAATAACTTTTTTTCGAGTCAACTGGAGATTTTGCGGTTTTCTCCATTCGATTCAGCTCGTCGAGCTCCACAAAATGAGGTAAGCCTGATTGCTGGCACCAAATGTCGATGTAATGGTGGTAAGTTTCATATGGATTCAATCAGATTTGATTCATTGTGGAAGCGCTAATTTTCATCGGCTACAATTTGAACCATTTGATAAAAATTTAAATAATGATTTGATATTACCAGTAAAACATTAAGTTTTTTCCTTTACGCCACTATAATATTGTAGCTATGGCGAACCGATTTCACATCTCATATAGTAGTAAATGCAATTTCGGTTTTTTTCTTCTCAAATGCGATTGGTTTTCAATGTGTCATATACAGAAATATTGCCGGGGAAAAGAACTTTTGAGTGGTATTTAATACGTGTAATTAACTGTGAAATGAAACAACAAAACATGGTAAATACGATTTCCACTATATTTCGAGCCCAGAAAATATCCAAACGACAAAATTTCTCTTGAGAAGTAGTTCTAAGGTTTCGACGATGCCCAGTTCGACTCACATTATGCCTACTCTATGAATAAAACTGAATTTGGTTAACTGGTCGATTTCATCACAAAATGGCCCCTTTGCTTTAGTAAAGGTTCAAAATGACCTAGATGTGATGTCTGACTGGTGTGACAAATGCTAGTAAAATTAAACATCGGTAAGTGCGTTTTTATGCCCTTTTCAACAGCTACACCGCCTTCTACTTTAGGAAGTCCGCTTTTTTATCAGGACAGGCTCTGGTTAAGGAAAACAATATTAGGTTGTTTGGAATTTTTTTATCGCACAGTCTAACATGAAAATTTCACATTTCTAATGTAGTCAAAAAGTGTAGACAGATGTTAGAGTGCAATGCACCGTACATTTAACACCGTATCATCTTCTCTTCGTCGTCACATCTTGGATAATGGCAGTGCATAATGTCAGTCATGGACTATTGTTCTGTTGTTTATGATACTACTGCAAAAATGCATTTACATCCACTAGTTTCTGTTCAAAAGGTGGCTGCCAGAATAATTTGTAATGACTATGAAACGAGCAGTTCATTACTGATGAACAAATTAAATTCTCCTGACTTAAGTGAAAGATGAAAATATTTTCGTTTGTTACATATTCATAAAATTGTGATAGGAAAAGTCGCTCTTTCAAGATTTAATATGATCACACCTTTAACTAGCAGAACGTTGGATAGGTTGAATAATCAGTGCCAGTGGGCTACCCTAAGACAAGCTTAGAAACAACTAAACACTCTTTTCTTCCCGCACGTGTATGGAGTGGAACCTCTTGCCATAATCTGTGATAGTCCAATTTGCCATAGGAGCATTTAGGCGAAGACTTAGACTGTATTTAAATATGTAGTTTTACAACGATAATTGGATACAATTATCTCTTTAAAATTTTCTTTTTTCTTTTCATGTATAACAATTCCTTCTTGTTTCTCTTATCTTTACATAGGCGTTATATTCATTTAAGTTTTTCTTTTTTGTAACAGCCTAAACACATGTGTGTTAAAATATACTGATTGATTGACTAATTCCAGTTTAAAGAAAAAACGGCCAAATCCTCAACGTAAGAACACAGTTAACCTCATAATTTGTAGTAAAATAGGAAAACTTCGTTCTGAAGCAATATTGTTATTGTTAAACATCATTTTAAACGAAATCACAATAAAAAACAAAAACAGAAAACTATCTGCATAATATATATATATATATATATTATATACACACAAGCAAACAACCAATAATCCAATAATATTATTAAATAAGGAATAGTGAAAGATGACATAGTCTGAAATTAAATCAATTTATATTACTTTATAGAATAGGAAAAATATTGATAATGTTTTATTTTTCTTCAAACGTTGTTATATTGAATAAATTTAGTTTTAATCAGATTTGTCTTCAGTTGACTCATACCATGTACAAGTTCATTTAGACGATTTTCCATTTTCAAACGAATAATGAAGGGCAGAAATTGAGTTAAAAACTTTTAATTCAATATTATCTTCAGGTACCATTCGACCATATTTAAACATTAATAAAATGACTGTTTTTATCAAAATATTAAGGATGTTTGGATCGACTAATACAAACGGTATATGTTCATACAATACATCAACAACTTTCGAATTTGTATCTATAAATTGTTTGTGGTCTCTTGTTCGTTTCAAATCTAATTTACGTTCTTTAAGTGATACATCCAATGTCCATATAAATATGTGAATTAACTCTGTTTTTAATACAATATTATTCTCTAAAGTATGAAATAACAATTAATAAGAGAGTAAGTAACAAAAAATAATCTGAATTTTTTGTTCTTAAATATAATTTTTACAATGAATGTTTAACGATACCATAGAGTTTAATATTTGTTCCAATCATAATTAATAGTTGTTGAATAGTAATCGACATTTATCAACGAATTTTTGGTTGTTGTAAAAAAATAATTTTGATATTCAATTATTCATTAACATTGATTATGTACTATTGAAACCTTGGTTATAGATTTTTTTTTGAAATAATTATCGATTATCTTCTCATATATGACTTATTAATTCAATGAGTGGTTTAGAATAAATATCTTCGCGGAACAACGATATATTTTTCCAAGATTTTTAGTATATGTTTAATAACTTCCATGACAAGATGAGTTACATATTGTATAGAAAAACATTTCTTTGCAATAATTATTTTCAATTGTTTTCTATCATATGATATTTTTGATTGAGCTTATGTGTTTAATTAAACGTGTTTTTATATCATTGACAATGGATAAATGAAAATCTAAACGCTTAACGCTCAGTAAATCTAATAGTTGCAATGATGATTGTATTGTTTGTAATGCAATACTATTTTCATATTGAATTTGTTGAATAGTACAAAACGGATTCTTCATAATTCGTCAAATTAATTTTCAAATCTTCTTTATATGATAAATAAATTTGAGTTTAATTATTTACACTCATCTACAAATAATACATGTAAACAGGTAATTAGAAAATCTTGATAAATAGTAATGATTTATATGGTCATCAAAAAGTAAATGTTTAGAGATTGTAAATTCATTATTATCCGTTATAGGTCACAACGCTTGAATATTCTTCAAAAAGAGATGAAAACAGTTTTAAAAATAACAAATATACATAAAAAAAAGAAAAGAAAAGTCTTAACAAAAAGAAATAACATTACACCGGCAAAAAATTAACAAGAGAAAAGAAAATATTTACAATATTTAACTTTAAATATGTGTGATTCAGACTTATTGTACAAAAACATGTACGTGATAATAAACCCTATGTATTTTTTGAACGAATGAAGTTATGAAACTATCTCAACAAAGCTACTTAATTATACAAAACTGTCAAGAAAAACCTGACTATAGAAAAATTTACTGAGTATTTTTCACCAAATCTGAGATGGAATAAATAAAATACAAACTAAATTAAAATCAAATAAAATTTTTTAAGAAAAAAAAACTGAATAAATTTGATTTGATCAAGATGATTATGAACATAGATTTCCATATTTTTATCTGTAAAAATTGAGCTAATCGTTCAATAGAATGAAAAGTTAATTAGTTCATTCATTTAATTCATGTGGTGATTCCTTAATTGTACTAATCGGAAATTGGGTTAATTTTGTAAAACGAAATGGGTGTGGTGATTGTTCACTAACATTATCTCGTCTTATTACATTTTCCACTGTGAAACGTGTTGAATCTAAATAAAAGAATAGGTGAAATAAAGTAGTTCATAATTATTAGAAAAAATCGACATACTAGTTTGATATTCTTCATCAGTATTTTTAACAATTATTTGTTGAAGAAAACGTCCACCTGGATCTGTTATTTTTTCTATGAATGCATCTAATATTTTATAATTTAAATTTGTATTTAATGTTTCGAGTGGTATCACATATTGTACATACGGACAAACGACTAAAATAATAATAAAAATAAACGAATGTATTCAATAGAATCTGTTATATATATTTTGTTCAAAATTTACTTCCAGCTTGTTTTCGTTCTAATATTTTATTCAAATCCTTCAAAGTAGAAAAATAGATCTAGAAATCCAGAAGAAAAGAAGACTTAATCCAACGTACCGGAGTACTTTTTGCTCCGGAAATCACTCTTGTACTAAATAAACTTGTCACCGGTATATAGGGATCTAAAAATAAAATATTAATAATTATGAATTGATTGTACAACGTTTGTCTATCATAAAACTTACAATTATGATTTTCTGGTGAAGAACCATGGATCGTATTATAATGAGATAATGTTGTTTCTGAAACAAACGCAAATTAAAAGGTTATGTATTCAATTCTACAGAAAATTTTATAATTAGAAGCACCCATCACACAGGAAAAACTGTAAAAAGAAAAAAATTAACATGCTTGTGAAATTATGAAAAACTTGAATGAAACACATTTTAACATTATCGAAACGATCAAACACACACCCTTCCGAAACCACACTCACTAGGATCAATATGATTATTCAAAAAATCGATCAAAGAACACAAACAGGAGAAAACAGAGAGAACTACCGGACTTTCGGCGTCTTGGATGACTTAAATCAAGTGACGAACTGTCACCGGATCTCCGTCGTATACCTTTCTTCAATGGAGTATGAACTGTTAACGGTACTTCTAAAACTAGAAAATGTATATAAATGAACAAGAGGGGAACGTAGAACAAAGTTAGTCACGTTTGCTCTTTTCATGAGTTTTACACAAAAGAAAAACCAGCGTTAGAAGAAATTAACAGAGGCCATGATTTTGAAAAAAAACTATTTTCAGTCGAATCTCATTGATTCAAATTCTAAAATTGGTTGTATTTCTTAAGCGTTAATAAAGCTCTAGACAGAGACAAAAAATTTCATCGATGTTCAGTTAGAAGACTGCCAACTATATACGTGGTTTTTGTTTTGATAATCTTTTTTGTATTATATATAGAGTAGTAACAACTTCTACTCTAAGAGGAACATGTTCCGATATCTCTCCATCTTGGTCAGGTCACTGGTCATATGTAAATGAAAAACGAATCCAAATACAACGGCAAATTGAGTTTTTAATTAAACGGTTTCTCTTATATTCAATACCGACTTTTTTAATGTCATACGAAACCCTTCGTTGTAATGAACAACTTCATATATACATGGTGCTCGAAAACATCGAAAGTGGGTAATGAAAAAGGTCAAACAAATATATTTGGATACAAAAATTGTGACCAAAATTGCGGAACAGTTTCCCCATGCCTTGTGTTGTAAGATTTTTGTGGCCTTCGACAAAACATCTCTGATCAAACGCTCTTATATATTTCTGTATTAGACACGTTGCTCTTTCGAGCAAAAAAAGGATAAAGTCTCTACGATATTCCATCTCTACGCTATATCCAAGACAAACTTTTGACCCATCCGTTATTTGACACACTGTACACACATAAAATTTATTTGAACTCGTTTTTCGTTTGCATATGACCAGCGACGTGGCTAAAATGGAAAGATATAGGAACATGCTCCTCTTAGCGTAGAAGTTGTTACTACTCGATATTTCATCGCCACGCTATCCCCAAAACAAAATTAATGCAGAACTTTTGCCCCACCCGTTAAATATTCATATAGTGACAACAAAATTTTTTCAAGATTATTATCTTAGACCAAGAACGAGCTAAAAATATTCTTTTTTTATCGTTGCATAGCTCTAACGCTGGGCTACACTGACTTATCTACACGTTTCAACGACTGTTTCACGTAACAAGAAATAAAATTTTTCTTTCGCACTGATTATTATAATTTTCTTACCAGTTTAAGGGGATCTCTCCCCTCAGAAAATCCCTTTTTGTTCTACAAGCAACCTTGATGAAACTTACATAGCGTTCGTTCATTTTTCAGCACATATTTCAAGTGAAAACTCTGTAATACTCCTGAAATCCGAGATAGTATTTTTCAGTTTTCTCGGAACAGGAAGCGAAATTCAAAAATCTGTTCCATAGATTTTTAGACTTATGTTTCAGCCTCAGAACAAAAAATGAAGGTGCTACGATAAACCGCCTAGGAGAAGTAGCAGTTTTGCTGTATCAAAACCATGTACTGAGAAAAGCGTTAAACAAGCTTGAAGGTCACTGTAGCAGTAGACGTAAGGTTTAATCTAAAATTCCTCGACTTTTAAAACTTTTTTTTTATTGAAAGCGATGCAGATTCTGAATGAAGAGACCACAGATCTTCAGAGTATCTAACCAAGCAATAAACTCAATTTCGATTTTCAAAGACAATCATCGATTTATGAGGGGTCCCCTTAAAGTAGATTCACCATGCATGATTTCTGAAGACATTTATGTACATCCAATTTGTTAACCGTGTAACGTTTTTTCACGATTTTCTATTGCAAGAAAATATCATATCAACAGAGACCGAAAGAATATTAAAAAAACCATGATGTCAGAGCTATCCGGTAGTAAAAACAAATGTTTAGTCGTTCCTGGTCGAAGATAATAACCGTTATATGAATACTTATTTGACACTGTATGTTTCCAAATAACCTGCGCAGTATACAATAATGGTATACAATAAAAAAAAGCTGAGCTGAGAAATTAGTAGCAGCGCCTCACTAGTCACTGAGCTCCCTTTTTCTACGTACTTAAAGAGAAGCACCTCGTAATCGATGCCGAAGATTTTTTCTTCAGACCTAAATTGATAAAAAAATTTAATGGAAAAATTTGCTGGAATTTACTCAATACTCACGAGGTGATTAAACGCTTTTTGCTTAGAATCTAGTGGGTTATGGGTTATCGACCATGCTGATTACGAATATGACCTTGGAGGTTGCCCTTCTAGAAAACCAGTTTTTCAGAAACTCTGAAATATAACCTGAACCTTTCTTAATGAGACATGATTGTAGCCCACACATTTCTGATTAAAATGATACATCTCCCAGCTTTACACGACCTTTTTTTGCAAAGTTATAGAATTCACAAGAAAAGCCCTAAATATTCATTGTCAGCTCAAAGCTACAGGAATAAGAAATTAATTTAGGGCTTCTCTTGTGAATTTTATAACTTTGGAAAGAAAGGTCGTGTAAAGCTGGGAGATGTCTCATTTTAATCAGAAATTTGCGGGCTACAATCATGCCTCATTAAGAAAGGTTCGGGTTATATTTTAGAGTTTCTGAAAAACTGGTTTTCTAGAAAACCAGATCTTCGAAGGGCTAAGAGCAACCTTCATGGTCATATTCGTAGTCAGCATGGTCGATAACCTATAACCCACTAGATTCCGAGCACAAAGCGTTTTATCACCTCGAAAGGTTCCTCGTCAGTTAGTTTCGTTACCCGTCCACAACTATAGAATAATGTTGAATAATTTTTAAATCAGGCACACCGTAGAAACCGGAACGTTTCTCTTATGAGAATTATCAAAAAAAATTTACAAACTATTTACAAACTAATCATTGTTTCAACTTAAAATTGACTCCTTATTCTAGAAGCAATAATTTGTATTAGCTACAGACAAACACGCGTCGTGCAACTACAAGTTTTAAAATATGAACACGAAAGTAAATAGAAAATAAAGACAACTTACGCTGCAAATTTGAATCGTTCGTAGTATTATCTTCAAGACTTCTTGGTTTTATCACGTTACCAAGATATTCTATACATAGAATTATAAAAATTTCAAAAAAAACATGGGCAACCTTTTTTGCCTTTCATCAGCTTTTTTTTATGTAAGATCCATGAATATGAGCAAAGCAAAGAAGAGGTGCAATTTCATTGATACTATTGAGTATTGTGCCAAAAAGAAGAATTGAAAATTAATTAAAAAGAAATACGTACGGTTTGTTGGACTTGTGACCTTATCGATGTGAACTGGTTGGGTTGTCGAATTCGGTTCGTTTTTTAACGTGTCTTTATCCGATATATTCATTCGAGATAAACTTTTAGATGATAATGAACGCTGTTTTAAAATTTTTGAATTGGTTCTCGTTGGTGATGGAGTCAGTTTTAACGTTGATGGAGGTGACGTGGATACTGGAATGTCAGTTGGCGAGGTAATACTAATTACAGGGTGCTGTTGACCAGTAATACCATTTGTTGTCACTGATGTATTATCTTGTCGTCGTGGTGGCGAATGGGCTGCTTGACGAGTACTTTTTGGTAACACAGTGCCACGCAACGTATCGCAACCACCAATCACATTCACATTTAACATATGAGGCTAAAAAAGTAATAATTAAAGTCAACAATACCAGCTGTTTTTTTAATAATTAATAGGACAGATTAGATAGAAATTATATTAAATTTGTCTTACATCAGCGGGTGAATCAAAACACGCAAATGCACCTGGTGAGAAATGCAATTCAACATGGAACTAAAATGATCATGCAAAACATGTAAAAAAGACAAATCAAAATCATTTCTAATATTCTATACCCGACGTTCGCTAGTATTGTCTTCGCTCGGATCTTCGTATAACATAATAACGATTTGAGTTAAATAGTTTAGCTCGGATACCGTATCCAAATAGTCCATAGATCGTTTCCATTGTTCATCACTACCTACCTAAAGTTTTTTTCGAAATATTAAAAGAAAAAATTATTTTTTACCATATTGTTTCCCGTACATCAATTAAACCACCATAGCGTATCATATTTAAAAGAGAATGTACATGACTTTCGCTTGTAAAATATAATCTTGTACGAACATGGCGACCGGGTGTTTGAATTCCTTTAGAATTACTAAAACAAAACAAACATATCTGTCAAGATTATTGCTTGTTATTTTGATCATCTACATTCTGTTTATACAAAGAAGTTGAAACAAACATCCATATATCGATAAAAACAGTTTTAACTTAAGAACATTAGAAAAGATCAGTCATATATAAATTTGTCTTGCTACTATCGAGTGACTAGTTTCGTCTCAAATTTAACTTGACTATATACAGACAAAATAGCGTTATGCGTGCATTACACCAAGTGTAAATAAGAATAATATGACAAAATAATTTTCAAAAAATCCGTTACATAACAAAATAACACTCAAATCAAACCAATAGCACGTATACATCAACTAAAAAACAAGCACAGATCGTTTATAAAAACCTTGAATGTAGTGTGTCACACTTCAATTATAAAAGAAAAACAATTCACACACATAAAAAAAATCAACAATAGCGCAATTTAAGATTTATACCTGTGAGTATTCATATCATTGTCATCTTGATTCAAATATCTGAAATGGATAGGTGCGGTTGTTGTTCATCAACAAAGAGACAAGGGAAGCAACAACAAAAAAGAAATAGAAATGCATTTGATAGAACAAATAAAGCAAAATTTACATTGGTGATTGAAGCAAAAATTAAGAAGAACAAAAACGAATACTAATATTTCTCTCTCTTACTCTCTTCCTACCTTCTATCCAACTGGAAAATATGTTCCTCTTCTTCCCAATAACCTGTTAGATTACGTTGTAAATCGGTTCTAATTTTTCGTAATAGTGGAGTAACTATGCCGCGTGCAATATTCAATTTTTCCTCAATTGTTATTCCATATTCCTTTAGAAAACATATAAAAAATTTAGCTATAAATAATGAATAGTTAGTTGTATTTTACTTGTGGTACAACAATATCAGCCAATGCTTTAACACAAACATATAGATCCTCGGCATGGACAAATTGTAAAGCATTTTTATTGTGTAACAAGTCATATTTAATACAATCATAAATATCAGGAATTTTATTAATATTAAAACGATCTTTGTGAGCATTATAAAAATCTTTTTCTAATTTATGCCATCTTCTTAACACCAATTCGAATGTTTCCGAATGATATAAAACTTCTAAAATTAGTATCATTTATGATTTTTATAATTTGATAAAAACAAAGTATAATGCACCTCCGTCACATTTGAGCAATTTTGAACGTATCAACAATGTCATTTCATGTATATACTCATAAACTTTTCTACATAATTTAACAGGATTTTTAATGAAAGCCATTGATGCTGCTAATGAACGGGACCGAGATGGTGCAATCTAATAGAAAGAAAGTAAATAAGTTTAGTTCTATTTTGTTCATTTGTTCTTACTAAGTCATAATCCTCTTTCGTAAAATCTCGATCTTTTGCTAGTAAATCATGTAACGTTTCTTTCACTCTAAAATATATCAAAATCGAGATTATATTCAGATATTTAGTGAAAAATTATATGTACTGTACCGTGTCTGTTCTTTCTTCGAATCAGCATCATTGTCCAGTAAACCATTTGTATTTGCACTTTTCACCATCTGAACTAATATAGGCGGTAATTCACCATCGAGAGCGAGTAATCCTTTTGTGAAAGCCGCGGCCGTCATTTGTACTCTGCCTTCATCAGATGCATAAATTTTTAAATCATGACGAAATGTACTGTGTAAACGCAGTAGTCCAACATCGGGACGATCACCAACGACGCCTTGACCACCTGGATACATTCGTCTAAAAGCTTCACCTAATTTTTCTGCTTGACTTTTACCAGCCGCTGTCAATTGTCCGCCCCATTTAATAATTAATAAGAGAGACGGTTGTGTAGGTACATCGCCCAATTCTATAAAATAATCTTTATTAAGAATAATTATTTCTTAGATAATATATCTGATAGTACCATCTTCGCTACTTGACTTTTTCGGAGACACTCCGACCTTTTTTTGTTGATACTTTAATTGAATTTTTCGATTTATACCAGAAAAATGTCCATACATTTCCAAAACCATTTTTAATTGTAATAATTTTGGTTTTGTTTCTGGTAAATTTGGAAATTTCTTAAATAGTTTTAAAAAAAAAAAGTTTTTTAATTAAATAACAAACGGAGTTTTTAATATACCTCAATATTTTTTTCATCTAATTCTTTTACTAATGTTCGTGTAATGTCGAGTACTTCCTGTAATTGTCCAGGACGTTTCAATTTCAATTGGCCAGTTTTATGCCCTTTATATTTTTCAAAAAGTTGAAAAAATCTATAAGAAAAAAATAAATTCAGCAAACGGTATGTTCATTACCAAAAAACGAGAGCACTTACAACGGATGTAAAACAGCCATTTTCATTTTTTGTTTAGGAGTTCTATCTCCATGTCGTATTACGGCAATTACACATCGAAGTTCCATTCTAGAACAGAAAAAAAATACAAACCAATAAAAATCGATTAACATGTATCCACACACAAATGCTTTAATACCTAGTTCCAAAAACAGTCGGAACAAATGGGGCATCCTCTGGTTGAAATGACAATGCGTATGGGATGGATAATGCTGGTGAAAATTCACGTATAATCATATGTCCCAATATCGATGCACAATCATCATAATATTTCACTGCATTCTTTACAAAGCTAAAACCGTTCACATCACATACATAAGATTTTCCATTTGCACGCAATAAATCAAAACCGCATACAGTTTGCTGAAAAGACACAGATATTAGAATATATTAGAGACAGTATAAAAATATTTGTGTGTACTTTGAATGCCAAACATATTTTCATTGCTATTAATTTTTCATCAGCACGAAGCATTACAGGATATCTATTTAAGGACAAAAAGCGATTAAATTTACAATGATTAAAAATAAGTAATGATTTTTTTTTACTTACCGTACTTCTTTTCCAAACTCATCGCGCTCAACTTTTCCATCGAGTGCGGGTGACTTTCTAGCTTCAGCATGAGCATATTCTGGACCAACGGTGTACACTTTCACATCTGTACCGTCTGTTTATGATCATAAATAGTAATGTCTCGACAACAGAATAATAGAGAGGAAATAAATACCTGTAGGCATAAATTCTTCATAAACATACGATCCATCAGTACGAACACTGTTCTCTACGGTATATACACTACTACGACTACCAATCTGTAATAAAAGAAAATACCCTACAACATCTTTTTGATATTGACTATTAAGCAAAATAACAAACTTTTCGAAACAATCTTTGACTTCCTCCACCGACTGCAGCAGGAAAATAGATATAAACTTCATGATTTTCAGCACTGACAGGTTTTTCTACAAACGGCTTATGAAATACTTCTCCATTAATTTCAATTTGATCATCCTGCTCGCTTGAGTTAAGCCCTGATGAGACAGCAGTAGAAGGATCTACAAATAAATAACTGATGAAAAACTACTGAAAGATAATTAAAATCATAGTTTGACTCTCTGTGGAAGATATTTTGATATATACAGACAAAACTACGGTTGTTTACTAGTAGTACAAGTGTTCTTTTTTCTATCCTATTGAAATAAGAAAAACATTCTGAATCTGTGTCAAAATGAACCTGTTATTTTTGCACGTATGAGGTGTTAATGAAATAAACACATGTCTTTTGCTCTTCTTTAGCAACCGAATTTCCATTAAAAATATTTATGGGTCAATCAGCTATCTCATTTGCGTACCGGTGAGTGGACGTTGTATGAAAGCATATCGTGGTTGAGGAATTCCAGCATCTTTCAATATTTCATGTACTTGTACTCTAAATTAAGAATTAAAATTTGGCATGTTTCTTAGCTTCTTTCTCACCGTCTATACCGATCCATGATATCCCATTGTTTATCCAAATCGTTGATTAAAAACGGTCGATGTAGCTTGCAGTATTCTTGAGCTTTTCTCAATGGAAATCCTTTCGAATGGAAGGATATCAAACAAAAAAAGAGAAAAACAAAAAGAACGTAGTATGTATGATTGAACAAATAATAATAGATAGTTACACATTGCAAAACGGCCATTCTTCAACAGGTTTATTTATTATTGTGGCTTCTGAAAATAAGACAAAATAGTCATAAAATCAATTACAAAGGACAGCGTTATATCTACCCGGGAATACACTGATTTTAATAAATTCAAACTGTTCTATTCGATTAAGTATTTCTTCCATAGGTTTTGCCTTAACTTTCTTTGACATTGCGCAAATACCAACAGTAATAAGTCGCTTGTCTTCGTACTAGTAAAAGATAAGAGACGATCTTATAATTATAACATTTTTTGATATTTTATTACCTCCCACTCTTCAGTGAGCTCATCATTTTCATCCTCTTCTGGTTCAAAGACCTGCGAATCATTGTTATTCATGACTAAATAATCGTCCATCACCACACATAATCAATGAACACTATGACAAGATGAAAAGTTTTACATCACAAAATTAAATTCATTTATTAACAGTATAGTAATTAACTTAAACACACTACTTAAGAACTAACATAAATTCATCATCCAAACTCGCACCTTGTATAGCCGAAAATGTTACAAGAGATAGCTTACTTTATCAAACCACACGATATGAAACAAACCAGTCGAATTTACTCTTCTTTCCTTAATATAGTAGTTCGTCACGATGATGGAGTCGTGCTTTAACAGCATAGAGGTAGGCATGTACCAGTTATATAACTGCTGTTAAAAAAATTATTATAACGCGGTTATTAAGAATCGCTCAAACTTGCGGAATGTCTCATTTTGTAGACAAATGTTTGTTCTATATATTTGTTGAAACAAAAAAAGTTTAAAGTTAATTTTAACAAAAAATCAGCATTTTAAACGCCATAACTGTACACGGTAACTGGTCACCAGCGTAGAGTGTCATAAAATCCGGATATTTTTAAGTCAAGGATGCCTTTTTATCTGGAAATCCCACTCGCCCGTATAACTCTATCCGGATGTAATTTCATCCAGATTTAAAAGTCCGTAAAATTTCCGGATGAATTTCCTCGATCAACTTCCGTAAAAAATATTCTGTATGACTTTTTGAGTTGTAATAACAGGCAATGCAACCCATGTCGAATTCGCACGATTGGATCCTTTTAATTCCGATGATTTCCGGAGATCCAACGTCCGATTGGATTCGATATCCGATACCACTCGAATCATGACATGTCATGACCAGGACATGCTTTATGAATGAAACCAACTCAAAATATACTTTAATAATGAAGCTACTAGTATTACTATTATACTCTATGACATGCGGATTTGCATTGCTTTTTATTACAAGTGACAAACTCGTCCAGAACTTTTTCCCAGATTTGAGAAGTTTTTTAAGAAATTACCGGAGTTGATAGAGGGAAATTCATCCGGAAATAAGTCATCCGGATTCCAACATGTTCGGCAAATGATTCATCCGGACATATTGGATTCTGGATGAATAGTTTTCGGTTGAGTTAAAAGAAGGATTTTAATAATCCGGATTTCATGACACTTACTCGTCACCAGTTATATAACTGTTTGTGTCTCTTCAGTACTTCGTTAAAAACGCTTTTCTCTTTCAATGTTTAGTTTATCTTCCTTGCAAATATATAGGACAAACATTTTTCTACAAAATGAGGCATTCCGCAAATCTGAGCAATTTTCAATAACCGTGTTATAACAATCTATAGTGTCGTATTTAAAGTGCTCCTGTCGTGGAATAAAATGGTGAATATATTAAGCGCACAGGAAAGAAAGAAAACGGAATAAAGTGCACATCACAGGATCCGTCAATTTCCGGTCACCGGAAATTAACGGATTCGACTGGTATCGAATATCGGATCCGATCTCTGGATCCTCCAACAACCAAATATCGGAACATGAAGGAATTGAGCAGATTTCGATCTCCGGATCCGATCGGACGCTCGATCTCCGGAAATCACCGGAATTAAAAGAATCCGATCGGGTGAATTCGACCTGGGAGGTTGCGGGATTTTATCAGCAAATGAGAAGACTCTACACAAGTAATAAAAGAGGTACACAGCCATACGGAGAGTTTCGAGACTAAAGTTTCAGGTGTCGAAACTTTTCGAGATTCGAGACTACAGCATCAAGGTTTCTCGTCTCGATGCATGCCTGCACTGTCAAAAAAAAAGTGTCTCAATAAACCACTCTGATGGCTTCAACATGCCTCCACAACGCGTAATGAAGGCACATTAGGTGCATTTTCTCATCTTTTTTACTGTTAGCCGCCTTGATGTCTTAACAAAACACTTCTAAATCATTACTTTTTTTTTAATCTAAATAGCTTAGATACTTTCAATAGACATCACTAACGCATCAAAAAGTCACAAGACATTAGTTCGGCCAAGACATTTAGTCGCCCTTCAGTCATGAATAAATCAGTAGTTGCGTTCAGGTTACCGGAAATGCATCGAGACTCTTGTTAGACACAAAGTCATTCTGGTACCTAGACAAGACACCTCTGGCAAGAGAAATGGAGAGATAATATTTCCAGACAAGTGTCCTATCTACATTGTTTCTTTGTCCATTATATTGACTATTGTACTCTTGAACAGACTATTTTTAATCTGTTGCTTGTTGACTTAATTATGTTAGACTCAAGTCAAATTTGATTAATTCATGTGTTAGATTTTGAACGATGCACAAATGATACTAGTGCTGGTAACAATTCAGTGCTGCAACTGTAACCGATCTGTTAATATTTATAATATCCTCTCCTCGCGCGCATATTGATGCCGGCGATGGCTGCCAGCAGAAGAATTCACGTGAGGAGATAATCTAAAATAGAATTTACTGTGTCAATGTTTTCATTAAATGTGCAGTGAAACGTCTACCTTATCTATGATTTTTGCTATTTTAGCAAATAATTGAAAATAAAACTTGTATAAATATAAGTTATATATTACATCTACTTAGATGTATACAAATCTCATTACTAACAAATTGTTAAGTTCTTATTTTCTTTACCTGTCTATATCTAAGAAGAGAAACTGGCATTCTTTCTACCTATTTCTTCATCCCAGCAGACTTATTCATCTCTTTTCTGTATGGTTTTTGACTTGGTCGCAGTGTAAAACAACTTTTGCTGAACGGCGAACTTTTCTAATTAATAATTAGCTCACCTCGTAGAGAATTTTGAGCACTTTACAATCATGTGCTTGGCAAGTTGAGATCACCTTCCCTTAATTAACAGTTAGTTAGTGAGAACTTACATTAAAAAAGGACAGCCATTTTTTGGAAAAAGACCTCATTTGGGGGAATTCCGACCACTGCATGTAAAACACAAAAACCGATCTCCATAAACTTCTAGATGCCGTTTTTCGATCTAGTCTAAATGAGAGAGTTGTTCAGTGGACTCTTCTCTACTATCTGATATAATTTGACGAAAAAGAGAATATTTTTTAGCCAGTAGACGACCTAAAATTAACAGTGCTGTTTTTAACCATATTTGGTTTCATTAAAATTATAAATGTAATCAAGTTAAAGGCTTAATTAGTAATGGAATGAAGAAAAAGTTGAGATATTCATATACACGAATGTCTGTTCTACAAAATGCACTAGTTTTTTTAAAAATAATAGTCTACAGAGATCACGTTTCTGCCTAGGAATGCAATCGGTCACTCTATATTATTTGTCAAAACAATAATATTTCTGTTGCAATACTATATACTTCAGCTATTCACACACATCAGAAAAAATATTAATCGGTAAGTGTTACAAGAAGATTTTATTATCATTCATTGTCTAGAAACATATTAGCTGATTTTACTGTGCAAAATATACAAGAGTAAGGCAGGGCGCAAATAACGGGAAGGTGCGCACCTGCCCCCGAATGATTGAAAAAGCTGTTGTTATTTTATCCATTATTCAAAAAAACTGTTTTTATCAATATCACACTACCTCAAAGAGAAATTTTGTTTTACACCTCCACCCCCTCCCCTAATGTTCTGCTCCTATTTGTGGCCCTGGAGTAAAGAGAAGTATAGCTTTTCCGAGCAAATTTACTTGAAAAGCTTGGGCCAAGAGCCCATTTATCTTTATTTTGTACGCATTCGGCAGTCATACTCTACTTTTGTAGAGCAAGCATGCATCCGGTGGTGTATTCTCGTTTCGCCTACTCATTAAAAATATTCTCGTTTTGCCGACTTTTCTAAAAATATAAAAATCTATGGTTCTCGTTTTGCCGACTATTTTCTTAATTGATATATATACTAATTAAGTGATATGTATGAAAAATTTATATTTTGTAATACAGAAAAAGAAAAGAAAACTTAGAATTTATTAATACCAATCAGTTTCATACTTCGGTCGTGAAATTCATTTAATGTTAATTTGTGTTCTTGATATCTTTTTTCCAAAACAAGAATGCGTGTATTTCGTTGAACATATAATTTTTTACGTGATGGTGTTGCACCAGTGGCAGAAGTTTGTGTTATAATAGCCGTATTGAACGCAAAATCTTCTTTTAAACTATTAAGAAATACGTAAAAATTTGGATGATGAAC
>CAJNOQ010002910.1:0-22177 GCA_905250885.1 Didymodactylos carnosus | reverse complement strand
CACCTGAGATCGGAAATTCTTTCAGCTATTCAAATCTTTTTTCAAATTTATTCTAGCTATTATTAAAATCATTATTTTAACACGGCGCACGAACTTTTTCCTCAACCTAATAAGATCTATAAGTACACAAAATTTGACGCTCCAAGTGTTCATGATTCTTGAATTTCAAGGAGAGTGTATACGTTTGACTACTACTGTTAAGGGATTACTAGCTTTCAATTTACGAGATTATTATACGGGTCTATATTTTACAGATTTCTACAGTAAAATGACAGCCATTTGTGTAAGAGGTAGCTAGATCAACAAAAGCTGTAGATTTTCCAGTATATAAATTCCAACTACTCTATCATAAAGTTGGACGTAGTAGTCTAAGTCTAGAACAACGAACATATTTTCTGATCTATTTGTTGTATCACGTTCATGTATACTGTCAATATATTTTCGACTTCTGTCATTATTTTTTTCAAAGATACATATGCTTGTAAATTATTTTTTTCCGACTTTTTATTATTTCTTAATTCATTTCTCACGAGGATATGAAAAAGTTTTGATAAATTACCTTTAAACTTTGTTAGATTGAATAGTCTGCATGACGAAAAACAAATGGCAAGTCATGCTCTTATTTTCTAAAAAAAATTTTATTGAGAAGATGATATTGATGCATTTTTCGATAGTATTATTACTATTACTTCTTATAAGACCGATTAAAACTCTAATTGTTCGAGCTAGAGTGAGAATAATAAAAGATTTTGACTACATCCCATCACAACCAAAATTAAAAATTGGTTCAGTTTTTAATTCAAAATCATCTTACTTGTATTGTATTTCAATATGTAATCGTCACTCGACTTGTCGAACAGCCACATTTAATATAAACAATAATTTGTGTTCAATGTACGAAGATAATGATAATGTTGGTAAATTAATCGTCAAAGAAAATTCAACCGTATTAGCATTTAATTATTGCGATAAACCTGAAGAAATTGAACCATATTATATTTGTAGTGCAACTGGTTCTGCTCAATTGCTACAAGTTCATATTAATCAATTAAATCTATTAGAAAAATGGTCAACAACAAGTGGAGGAGTAGTATTTTATGAAAATTATTTTTATTTTGAAGATAATAATGCTGAAGTATTAAATGTCTATAAGATGAATGGAAATAATAAAATAGAGCTAATGTGGACAAAACATATAGGGTGGCCTGTTGGAAATATAAGGACAAATAAAATGGGTAATTTATATATTGTATCATCTACAGGTCAAGGAAAAGCGATTAAATTAGATTCAGATGGGAATATATTACAAACGTATACAATACCAGACATTGATGGATTAATCGATGATGTTGTAATATACAATGGTTATCTATGGTTTAACAATGAATTAAATTCAGTTATTGTCAAAATTAATGAATCAAATGGAGATATTATTCAAAAATATAATTTAGAACCAATTGCCTATAGTCTAACGTATTTTAATCAACAGTTTTGGACAACAGATGCTACGGGAATAATTTATAATTGGAATTATAATAAAAATGTATTGACACCCTGGATCAATGATTTAAATTATTTTCCAATAGATGATATTGTGGCAAATGGCTTGGTACAAGACTATGGCGGAAGAAGATATGTATGCAATTATGAAAGAATACCCGGTATAATTCTATTAAATACTAACGGAAAAATTTTAGCAACATTCAATTATTCAATGTGTCAAAGAATATTTGATGTTTATTTCACCAAATACGATGCTTATTGGTTCATTACATATAATAGTTTTTCATTTTTATATCACTTATCATTGTAACTTATTTAAATTACTGATCATATTATGTGTTTGTTTTAGATCCTAATTTTGAGAATTTATAGCATATTTTTGACATCTATGTACACTAATCATGAGTTCTTCTTCTTCTTTAATGATAGTTTCATTTATGTTGTTGATCATGCTTGGTGTTGTCAATTGATCGATGAAACAACGTTCTTGTTGATAATATATCCATCTTTGATAAAGTATTAAATAGAAACATACTAAATGATATTTGAATGATTATGATCAATATCGGTCCCCACATAAAAATTCCATGAAATCTTTTCTCATGCATATTTTTATCAACTACAACATACAAAAGGTAAATATCTTTCCCAAAAATTCAACTTCAAGTTCATGAAAAATACTTACGCAAATATAACAGACCCGGATTTAGAAATACCTTCCAAACGTTTACTTGTGGCATATGGTTTTGAAATGCTCTTATACAGAGAAACATACATCCCAAAATAATGTTCAATAAACGCCATATTAAATACGGTAAAACGAAAAAAGCATAGTTAAACCACACACCAAATGTAAATAAAAACAAAAATGATAATGGTAACAGTAAAAACAGTAGACTAATGAATATTTTTCCATTGAACGTATTGATTTCAACTGTTAATATTAACAGTGGTAAGGTTTCATACATGAGGTCATACAGAAAGACAATCATTATTAACAACGATATGTCGATGGTAAATGTGAACTCGATCGGTTCTGAATATAAACGATCAATGAATGTCACAACAATATTACGATGTTCATCTTTATCTTTATTTATTTGTTTTTCCGGTTGTCTACCGGTAACAATACTATTAACAGACATCATTGCCACAATTAGTCACTTCAAGAGAGTGAACACTCATCTTGAAATTATGAGTAAGGCGCGTGTTGAGGACAGAGATTAGATATTAGTGTTGATCTTTGCGATCAAATTTTATAGTAAACGAACGTTAGATCAACAGCTGAAACAGCGACATACGCTTCAAATGGGATGAATAATCCGCTAGAATTGTAAACTAGTCAGATTTATATTTGGTTCACCCTTTTCTCATTTTATTTATTTTATCGCTCTGACGTTCGATCGTTTGTTGTCATTTTTACTGTTTTCGTTCAACAGAATTCGTTCAACTGAAAATTCAAACATTTTTTTACTAATTTTTTTTCTTACTACAGAACCAAACCATTGAATTTTAATGGGCAATAATTTATTTTTATATAATAGTAGCACACAAAATCTTATCGTATGCTCAATCTCATGTGACTTCATTTGTAGTACTAATAAAGTAGAAAATTTGACTACAAGATCAGATGCAGTGTAAAAAAATGTCAGCTGGTTTTTTGATGTAACCTATCTGTCTGCATGGATCGAGAATATCGTTATAGAAAACTGATGTATAGTAAAAATATCGAACACAATTGTTTATATCGCTTAGATATTATCAGTGAACAATTATTTATGTGATAAAGTGCAGCTTTTTTGTTCTTTTATATGCGAAAAAAGACTAACATTGAATCAATAACCTCCATCCAGTGAAATTATAAAATCACAAAACACTTTCGTAGTGTCATCAGTTGATCATCGATTTTATCATACCGGATTTTTGAGTTTAGTTATCTCATTTTCAAATTAGCTGTTAGACAGATAAATTCTGTTGTTTCTATCAATCTAACGATTTTCAGCAGCCGATCAAATGTCAGCAAATCCGTGAGTTTGTATTTTAAAAAAAAACAATCAATACTAGGAAAAAATACAAGTTATGTTCGTTCAATATTCTACAGAAGATAGAAAACCACAGTTAAGGGATGTGTATGGATGCGTGAATACGAAAGTTAGACGTTAATGCAGCGGTTGCCGAATTTTTTTCATATTCGCCCTTCTCTCTGCTTCGAATTTTCGTTGATCATCAACCCCGCTAAAATCATAATCTGGATGACGCCGCATGTAGACCATATGATGCTTCTGCTTCATATAAGCATCGATAACCGAGTGTGGTACACCCATTTCACCATATTTTTGATAATAATTACATCTAGCTTGAAACAAATCATCTAATTCTTTACGACATGTTGTATCAGCATCTAGTTTTCCTTCATAGATACTACATCGAGCGGCACGTGTAAATAATATATCTATAATTATTGTATCGATACGTTTATCACGTTCATAAGCTTGGTTTGCTTCATAAAAACAGACTTTATCATCAATTTCACATTCATCGATGGTTTTAACTGGATTAAATTTTCGATGATAATAAGGATAAGATGGTCCTCTGAGACGTTCAACAACATTGTCATGAAACCATTCTACTGGGTAAAAATACATATAATCGAAAACACGACGGCTAAAATCCTGCCTAGAATGAAAAAATGAAATAAGTGTGAAATTATTAAAACTATGTCTTAAAACACTTACCATTTATTAACGCCATAGATATGTTCGTGTTTCGGTTCAGGCATTCTAAAGCCAACCGAGAATACGCTGTTTCTTTGAAATTATCGATCGCTCTACAGCAAATCAAACAACATTTTGACATTATTAGACGAGAATCAAATATTCTACAATCTCCATGACATGTGGTCTTTTCTCCTGATCGTGTCGTACGAATGGAAGAAAATACCACTCGTTTTTTAGTTATTTAAGTACATTTTTCACATTTTTTTCCGTTCAGAGACAAGGATATCTAGTTTTTATCCTATTCAAACTTACAGAAGCGTAATATTAAGATTTACTCCTTTTCTGTTTTACTCCCGACATGTTAACTCAGTAATTTGATAATTGACGACCACAGATCGTTCAAGATGACTTCCGTTCATGCCCAGGATGTTAGACGATTTTCGCAGATGTCCTAATCTGAGATTGGAGAGCACTTCTTGACATGGCGATGAAGGGTCCTCGACCGAAATCATCTTTTTAACGACCATCGGTCATTCTATTATAGGCACTCGTTGATATGACCTAATAGATGGCAGAAAGATATTTTTACGTTGCTATTACATCTGAGAATTTCACACCTTCTTATCAGTAGTGTTTAGTGCAAAAATGGAGAGAAAAGCTCGTTTTAATCCCCTTATTCACTATAGTATTGATCAAACTAATACGCAAAAATATTGTGGAGGAATAAATAAACAAACAAATGTGCATTCATGGAACAATTACTATTGGGAAGAAATGCGCCAGTATTTTGTTTTTTTGACCTGCAAGACAGATGGCATAAGCAAACAGTATCGATTAGGTTTTGAGGAACAGACTGTTGGTTGGCTATATATAAAAACTTTACTTGATCGTACTGTAAAAAGAAGTATACACTAAACACATTCCTTATGCGTTATGTCATTAATTCGTGGACAATTTTCTAGTCTATTTCAACAGTTTTTTCAGAGCTGAAGTCCCGCACAAGTATATCAAGTCATGCACCACTTCTATGGAATGAATAAAATATAACATCAATATTAATATGGTAAATTAAATAGCTTAAGGTTATACCAATACTAAATGAAACTTTGCTTTTGTTTGAACTCTCAACAAAATATTTGATTCTATCCAATTATTATCAGAGTCTATCTTCTTGATTCACGCCAGCAATGCTCAACGCAAGATTTATTAATCTTTGATTAAATTTTAGGAAGCGCTAAAGTTAACGTTTTATTTGTATTTTTCTGCACGCAATCAAATTTCAAAATTTTCTTGGATATAATCAATTGTTTCTCGTTCTATCGCCAATTCCAACACATGGCTTACAGATCACTCAAGACTTCTTTTTTTGACATGGAGCACTTTGCATCAGTGATAGAAAAATGTTTGATCTATCATCATTTTGAATCGGAAAAAATATGACAAACATTTTAAAAGGCCTAACTTTATCCCAAAGTTAGGCAACGCGATGTACTTACAGTTCTTTTGTAATTGATTTTTATCATCAAACATCAAAAGATAATATCAGAATTGAGCGTAAATGTATGGGATGAGTTAAAGCTAATGTATCTCTTGAAATTTTATTAAAGAAATACACAACATACAATCGTATACGATAACAAAAGAAAAAAAGGTAATTTTTACCGTCGCTGATAGAACAAACAAAATAGGCGATCTGAGTATGTTCTGATCTTGGATAATATACAGTTATCAATGACAAAAAAAACGTTACTGAGTGAGTTTTCAATATTAACATTTACAGAAGAAACATAAATCACGAAGCACAAAAAATTAGCCGAGAATATCTGACTGTAAAAAGGCTGAAGATTTATAATATCATGGCTCATAGCATTACTAGTAACTTGAGTATTAATAATAACAAATCAGTAAAAAAATATTGAAGGTTAAGGTAAAGTCGTCAAAATTTTAGGCATTTCGATAAATTTTCTGAGTAACTTTGTCTGCTTCTCCTATCCGAGTCGTTTGTTTTTCAGATTTTAAATTTATATTATCAACTTGTTTGTTTTGAACTTCGATGACGTTACCCATATCTAATGCCATATTTTTTAAACCACCAAGATATGAATGAACAAGTTGTAGATTTTCTTCCATTTCCTCTTCTTTTGCATCATTTGTTATTTTTGAAATATAACCATTCATCGGCATTCCATTATCATGCATCGTATCTTCATACATACGAAGTTTTGGTTCGGCTCTAATCACTTTATCCTTATTGTCATTCAAAGTAATTGGCGTCGATCGTCGAGTATTCTGTAATAGTATACATAAGCCACAGCATTTTTGTAGATATGTAAGCTGTTTTTCAGCTTCATTCATATTCAAATTAATTTTATCTAAATTTTGTTCAATATTATCTAACTTTTCACCTTGTTCATTCAACATAACGAGTGTCCGGATGCCAACTTCTTTTGTTTCATCAACTATACCAAGCATTCGACGTGTACTTTCTAACGACTCGTTTGACACTTCATTTATTTGTGATTGAACATATTCCAATCCATTATGCATTGTATCGCCTTTCGACATTGCTCTTAAGTATAAATTTGAAAATTTCGTTCAAAGACTTAATAAATAATATTTTATTGCTTTAAAATGTGAATACGAAATGATCTAAAATATGAGCAAATATGTTAGTTTTTCATCAAATCTAAACAAAGATATACATGTTTCAAGTTTGATTTGCATGATTACTTGCCGGGCGTAAAGGATTAATAAAATGTCTACATTGAGATATAAAATAATTTGCCTTTCTCTCTGGAAAAAAAAAGATAACTTCAGTATAGTAGATAGAGGAAGCAAAGAGACAGTTTCATTTTTAATCAAGATACCACAACAAAGAGCTTAGAAAATTCCATACATCAATAAATGAACATGAATTTTGCATTTACAATTAGAGATAGCCACGTCCCTGACTTTGAAATCTAGCGTACCTATTTTAGCTTGTTGTCGCCGATTAAATTTTCCTTTTATCATGCTGTTCAGGCTCAGAAATGCTAACGTCTCTACTCACAGTTGTTCTTTGTACCATACTTTTCTGTGTTAATGCGCAATGAAGTATCTCGAGCGATATATAGTAGACTTAGGTATTTTCAAAAGAACAGGAATGCTATTTTTCTTTTGCTGCACAGAAAGTCACCGTTTTCTTTGATATCAATCATTGTGTGAGTATAGTTAAATATACACGTTTTTTGAATCAGTGTGAACATATGAACTCATACATATATACGTATATGTGAGAAGAATAATCATTTTTTTATCAACACATTTTGAATTATACGGACGACGATAAGAGAAATAGATTATTTTTTATAGACGATGAATGAATGAATGATGGATGATAAATCGACGAAATATAGTCTATTATATATAGGTATTTTGACGGCCCGTAATAGCGCCCTCTTAAGAAGTTGACTTAGTACTGTTGAAATATTTCTGTAGAAAATGTACGAGTTTCAAGCTTTTGAAGATTTTGACTCAGTTTATTGCTGTTACAACAACCTGAACAAGAAACTGTGTAGAAGTATTATTCACAGTGGCATGGGTGAAGTAAAAAATCTTTCTTCGGCACAAGTTCATACAGTGTCTGATCTTGTCTACTTCTGAACACCATATCAACAGCTAATCGTCCAGATTCTTTCAGACTAGAGAAAAGTCTTTTAAGAAAGGATGTATCTCTCTAATGCTAATTGAGTTTCGTTATTATACTAGATATATTAAATATATAATGTCGCTAATGACAGGTGAGAGAGAGAGAGAGAGAGAAAAGAAAGAGGCTTGAAACATTATGATTGGCTGAAGCTGGTTAGTCGTAGTTCATTCATTCATTCATTCATTCAGTCATCTTTTTTGTGTGTGCAGAAACATGGACGATTATTTCAAAGTTGCCTTATTTTTTCCTCACTGTTCAGCTAATTAGTGCTCTGTTTCCTTGCCAAGAAAATAGAACTTTTGTCTTTCTTCAAAGCAGAAATTTTGCTTAATAATTAGCTAAAGCTTGAAAGAGCTACTCCATTCACTTGCTGGACTTTTGATTAGGATTACCCAAGGAGAAAAAACATATTAATATCAGAGTTTTTGCTTTTGTGTTCAGATCATAAGCACATTCGCCTAATAGATTATAAAAATGAGTCTGTTGACAATTGCTGAAGATAACTGTGAAACGTTTGACCGATTTTCAGGAAATGTACTGATTACGATGAATGTGGGTTCTGAAGGTAGAAATAATTCTTCCTCTCATTTTAGAGTCTTATTGAGTACTATCTTACTATACTATTTCTTGAGTATGGAGATGAGATTAAGTAAACCGTAATCTAAGTTTGAATAACATTTCATATTTCAATTCACTTACACTTTTACTATTTCCAGACATAAATATTCGGCCGATAAATATTTTGCTATTTTTATGTAATTTTAGATTGATCATTAAAAATACATTTTTATGTTTAAATGATGACATCAAAACGCTATATCAAGAAACCAGTGCCGCCTAAATTTGATTCAGAAGATGAAGATATTTCATTGGATGCTAGTCAACGTTCCGATGATAGTTTTTCACAATTTGAGTCAATTGGTGATAATTCTGTTGCTATCGAGCCAATAATGGCACGATTAAGTACAATTAGTAATAGTCAGACATCATCGCAAAATTCTGTTGATATTCCAATAACAACACCGATTTCATCACGACGTACCAGTTTTAAACATCCTCAATCCGATCAAACACCACTGACAGTTTCCAAAAAAGAACCATCATACACGGTTAGATATGCGACAACGACAACACCAGGCATTAAAACCACTCCACCATCTTCCACTAATAAACGAAAACGATCAGATCAAGAAATTGTTATTATATCGTCATCACCACGAGAACAAGAAAACCAACAACAACATCAACATGATATCGATTTGTCGTCTATTTCAATCAAAACACCTGATCAATCACCATTTTCAAGACGTAAACATTTACAATTAGTTCAGGAAACATCTTTTCGTTCTCCAAAATGTTTAAGACGTAGTCGTTTACATGAGACAACAACCACATCAATTGGAACAAACGAAAGTGAAAAATCTAGTAGAGGTATGTGTTAAAATTATTCTTAATCTACGTGAATCTTTCATTTTGTTTTTGGTTTTTAGGTGATTTTACAAATATAAATCCATTTAGTCCGGAATCATGTTTAGCGAAACGTTTTAAAATCGAATGTCACCCATCACCACGCTATGAAACACGTTTAGCTGTTAAACGAGCAGCAGCATTAAATAATAGTTTTCAAAAACAGCAAGAACCACAATCGCAACTATTAATGCTACGTGAATTAGCTATAAGACGTTATGATGAAGAGTTTCGTGAAGAATATTTAATTGGAAGTGGTGAGTTTAGTCATGTTTATTTAGTAACAAATCGTTTAGACGGTTTAAATTATGCTATTAAAACATCGAAACATAGCATTATTGGTACATCCTATGAAAAATTAGCATGGCGAGAAGCATGTGCACATGCTGCATTAATCTCTCATGAAAATATTGTACGTTATTATTCGGCATGGAGTCAAGACAGCAAATTTTATGTACAGTTAGAACATTGTAATGGTGGTACATTAGATGATATTATACAAAAAAATCGTTTACATAATACAAATAGTGAATCACGTACATTAAATGAACACGTGTTAAAACAAATTTTACATCAGATGGCTGATGCTTTATCCTATATGCATTCGAAAGACATCGCACATTTAGATGTTAAACCAGCTAATATCATGTTATGTTTCAAAGGCAAAGGGATATCGTCATCTGAACAATTGGAAAATATGATGGATGAACAAGACAGTGTTATTTATAAATTAAGTAAGAATAAGCAGATTTGTGGATTTTCTCTAGAACTTTTAAGGGTATCCCTCATTTTTTGAAACAAAAATCGACTTTTGTCTTAAATATTCTGATTCAAATCTAAAAGCCGCATTAATTGTTTAGCAGCCTCAAAAATCAAAGTCCGGTTCCGAAATTTTCTTATAAGTTCTCAGCGTTATGTCTTGGAAACCTAAAGCATAAAATACCTAGGCGTATTTGAGCTCTCTTGTACTGGTACTTTTTTTAAAAGCGTTTTCATCAGGACTTTGTACACGAGAAAGTATGCCATTTTTTAATAATATGACTGATTCTGTATTTTCCTTTATTTTTTTAGCTGATCTTGGCCATGTTTGCTCAATCAGTAAATGTACAGTCGAAGAAGATGGTGATAGTCGTTATTTAGCGTTAGAAGTATTGCAAAAACAAAATTTAACAAATTTAGCTAAATGTGATATATTTTCTCTTGGTCTAACATTATACGTTTGCGGTACAAATAAAGAATTGCCAATGAATGGGTAAGTTTATTGTCCAATTCTTCGTTTTAGGTACTAATACGCTATTTACGTTTCATTTCAACACATGATCTAAATCGGCTTTGTCTGTTATCTTAAATTTGTGATTATTTTAGAAATGAATGGCAACAATTGAGATTGAATATTAATCACCACTTAACAATAATCCAATCGTGTTCACAAGAATTCAATGATTTATTGTTAAATCGAATGTGTAATGTTGATCCGCTTGAGAGACCAACAGCATATGATTTGTTAATCAATCCTGTGGCTTCACCGAGTAATCCGTCATGTCGCGAAACACTGAGGTAGCGTGACATTTCATTTCATATTGATTATCTACTTGCACTAAGAGTAGAATTTAACATTTAAAATATTGAGCTTGGTCGAATGTCGTTTGAGCATTGCCGAAACCTTAATCTTCTTAAGATTATAGAGGATTTGGTCGTAAACTTGACCAGTTATTTAACCATCAAGGCTTTCATCCCTTTTTGTGGAATTGTTTCCTTGTTTGAGTTGAATTTTTAATCTGAAATAGAAACCGATGAACTATGACTTTTTATTTAGACACAGTTTAAAACGTGAAAGACTAAAAAATTCATTACTGAATAAAAAATTATTGGAACATTACATTCTAACAACGTCAACAGATAGTAATAACAATGATGGCAGTTGTGTTCAATACAGCAACAGCAACAATGCAAGTACTCATTTGTTTTTATCACCAAGTCAGTCATCCTCAACAAATATTCAACATTATGCCTCCACACCAAATGATTTATCGTCATCAACTTCCACGAGTGGCCGTTTGAATATAAATACAAGTTTCGGTTTTATCAATCCAAATCATTTTCATTTAAATAATTCGTTAACATCACCAATGAACGGTGTTCAACGAGGTTGTTCTTCATTGAAAAACAATAATAAATGTGCTGTTATGGCCAGACATTATAGCTCAATTATTTAAGAAGAACATTTTTTTCTCTTATACTTCATTTTTCCATTCTATTGCCATGATATGTAAGCCATATACAGTTCTTCTTTTATTCAGCTGGTCTGCAATGAATCTTTTTTTGAAATGCTTTGATATCGTTTGAAGACGCTGGTCGTCGCCTAGTTTTTCCTGTTCTTAGTTGAATTGCTTTTTTCCTGTCTCAAAATAGACCTAAATTAAAAAAAAATCCGAGACAAAATTGGCAGTATTCTTAATAGTAACTCGAAGTTGGCGAGGTTAAATTCCTTTAATAATCTCGTTAATATCATTTAACAAACAGTGTAGAGAGACTTTTTATTTGTTATTATTGTTGATGCAAATGTATACGGAGAAAAAATAAACTAAAAAAAACATTTGGCAAAGTAATCTTCTTTAATATTATTTTTGTCTTTATTACAAGCAGACTATTGGTCAAATAGCATTTGCATTTATGTTCAGATAAATAAGATATTTTATGTATCCTTTCTTTGAGTTCTTTAAAACAGTAAACTGCGCTGTTGTTGTTGTTTTTCCTGTCTGTCTCATTCTCTGCACATATTTTTCTTGCTACTATTTTTTTTTGTGATAGAACTTCTCTTTTTTTATGTCAACTTTTGGTTTTTGTTACTTTGTTTTTCTTTTGCCATGGATTTATATAGTCGGTGGATACTTTTGTGCAACTTTGTTTTCCTCTCTAGTCACCACCATATGTAACAAAAAAAATAAAAAAGATTTGATTTTTCTTATACGTTAATAGACGTTATTTTATTAGTTGTATTGTGAAAGAGTAAGCTGTTACGTTATTGAGAAAGCCTTTATTTTTCTATATTGTTATGAAAACAGAAAAGTATTTTTTTAAAAGATATATTCACTAACATTGCTTCCTGTTTTAAATACTATGGATCTCTATTGTTTTATATGAACTGGCTACAGTAACTGTCTCGAGTTTTCTATTGGTTAACCCTTTGATTAACGGAGTATCATATGTGATACCCGTGGCCATTCTTTGAATAACTGTTGAACGAAAGTAGATGAAGACTCGCGGTTTTCGCTATTCGATAGCCAATACTCAAGAGCATGTTTTCGTAAGCAGAAAATATTTAGAAATTTTTTCAAAAATCGGTTTTCAAGAAGATCTCTGAAAAAGTGTTTTCTAATTGGAAAATTCGGCATATCAATATATTGATTTTTTTTCATAAATAGATAGACTAAAGTGCCCTCCACAAAACAGAACCTAAGAGAGAACTTCATTTCTCATAGTTACGCAGGGGACGAGATTTCCTGGGAGCCCTAAGATTACTCTTCATTTCAGTCAATAAATCTCAGCAATACATGGAAAAGCAAGTTTTTCAAAAATTAGGGTTTTCCGCCTTTTTTCACCTGTTTTTAAAAGTTCACAATTCACCCATAAAACATCAGAAGTTTTTTTCAGAACTTCAAGATACAGTTAATTCTGTCCGCTAGACGTGATTATGAAATCGAAAAAATTAAAAAATGTTTTTGTCCTGAGGTTTTCTAAAATCCCTTTCAGAGAACCAACATTTCATCAATTTTTCTTGTTGATTTATTTTACAGAGAATATAAAACAGCCTAAATACTGTACACCGTGAAATTCTGAACTCGTTCTGATGTTTTTTGAGTGAATTGTGAATTTTTTAATAACAGATGAAAACAGGCGGAATTTTTGAAAAACTTGGTTTTCGCTAGATTTTAACATCTTTTTTAAGAACAAATGTTGCCATGAGATTCAGCATCATTCAAAGAATGGCCACGGGTGTCATATTTGATACTCCCGTAGCCAAAGGATTAATAGACGTTGAGGCAAGGAAACATCTATGATGGAAGTATTTCTATTTTTAGATGAGTTTAATCGAAAAAGATTATGAATTGTCCGGTGGTAAGGATTATAATTCGACACTTCAACCATCATCGAAACTCTTATGGCGTACTGTTAACGGTGTTGCCTGTCTATTTTTCCTTTTGGCTGCTTACGTTAATTTAAACGATGACGATTGGTATCTTTGGATATTTATTTATTTATCGACCGCATTTTTTCTTCTTATTGAAACGCTTGATTATCAAACATTGTACGATACATTCTATTACTATTGTTTGAATGCATTTGTTTTCTTTCTATTCATTGCTTATGGTTGTAGTTTATTGATACCATCAACACCACCAACAAAACAACGAAATAAATCAAAAGAATGGTTTCTTCATCGTGAAGAAGAACGTGAAATGAGTGGATTAGCTCTTGCAAGCGGTTGGCTCTTATTAATATTCTGCCGACGAAGACATTTTTACCAGTCAACATATTTGTTGTCAATCATGGCTATTGTATTAACACTGGTGCCAATCGCCATGTGGTCAGTTTGCTTTGTTGGCGATTGGTCTCAATATTTTCCACAGTGTAAAGATATGTTTGGTAATAATGAAAGAAAACAGCCAACATTTTAAAGAGAAATGAAAATGATAGTAGTACATTCCATATATTTATTTGTAGAATGATTTTTTGTTCTCAAGCAATTGTCAGAATATGTAAATAAATTGTTATACTTATTTATTATTAAAAAATAATTCTTGCCTGCTTTTATTGTTTTCTTTAAACAATGGTGCAATTTTTACTGAACTTTGTTTTTCAGATTTTTTTAATTCCATTTTAAACAGTGGTTTTTATCTTTATGTAGTTTATAGAAATAAAAAATGTCCTTATAGATTTATTTTTCTGTTCTTCTTTATCATTGATGATGTTGATAGTTATCTATTTTGCTTTTTTGAATATTATCAAGTGTTTTCTTTCAGATTTAGTCTAACCGACTTCAACAATTTACATCGAAACAATGTCAATTTATATGATTTTATTTTATTTTTTGTTAGCTGTTTCATTTATTCTCTACTATCTAGCATTGTATGTTCTGAGTGATAGCCAAGTATTTCGTTTGAAATATGGCTTGTATGTATCCCTTGTCATGCTCGTATCTATCGTATTTTTACCCTTCTTTCTAATTCGCCCATGCAACGCATATAACATTAGATTCGCATCCTATATACTCAATAAAATATTGCCTCGTTTTGGTATTAGATATAATGTGGAAAATAAACATTTCCTACATATTAACGGACCCTATATTGTTGTCGCCAATCATCAATCGAGTATTGATTTTATTGGTATGATGAATATATGGACAGACGACATTAAATATTGTTCAGTTCTAGCTAAAAAAGAATTACTTTATGCTGGACCATTTGGAATATCTGCATGGCTTGCTGGTGTAGAATTTGTCAATAGAATGAATTCTGAACAAGCCGCAAAAACAATGAAAAATATGATGGAAAAAATTAAATTAAAAAGTCTGAGATTATGGATATTTCCAGAAGGTTACTATTCTCTATTTTATATTGATTTTCTTTGAACATTCATTTTCTTTTTTTCTCAGGAACGCGGAATATGGAAAATGAATTTCGTCCATTTAAATCGGGAGCATTTCGTTTAGCAATACAGGGACAAATTCCAATCGTTCCTGTGGTTTTTTCATCTTATAAAGAAATTTATAATGCCAATAAACCCAATTTGTTTTGGAAAAATGGTGTGGTGACAATTAAATGTCTCAAACCTATTGACACAAAAAATATGACCATGGGCGATTTTCCACAATTAACCAGTACAGTGAGAGAAAAAATGATGAAAGAGTTTAAAGCATTGAAAACTGTGCCAGATGTTTGAAATTGATAACAAAGTTTTCTAGAATATGTGTGTTTGTGTGTGTGTTCGCATTTTTATGATATCAGATCAATATATATTTGTTTTATCCCTTTTTCTTTAGAAAATTTTTTCTCTAATATATATGTCAGTGAATATTCACTCTCTCCATATAAAAAGTTTAGCTGTCTGTGTATCATGTCAAATCTTAAGCAATCTAAAAATCAATACTAGAGAATGTTTTTTGTTCAACGCGTTTATCAAAATTTTTTTGAACCATATGTGCTTCTGTTTCCTTATGCATTCACTTTTTGATTCTAGTCGAATATCAACCATATTTTTATTATGACAAACTGCTTTTGATATCGCTTTTTGTTGTTTATGTAGTGTTTGCGAGAAACCTGTTTATACTGTAGTATATTTGAGATAGAACTTACTCTCTACAAAACATTTATTTATACTAGCTAATACGTTTTTATTCAGGCTCATGAAGAGCTGTGATAACTTTTTTTTACACTCCGAATATTGCATAAAGTTTTCTTTTTTGTTGATTTTCAAATTAAATTGTTCTCGTTTCACTTCATAGATATCGTTCTTCTTTCGACGTACATGAACACTGAATAACTTATTGTCTTAGTTATAAATTTATCCGGTGAATCATTTAACTACAATTTGAGTCGTCTGATAATAACAACAAATTAATAACGAGTTCGTTTTCTCTATTTTGAACAATTGTTATAATATGGCTTTGATCACTTTTCTTTTATTACGATTCAAATAATAACAATTCGATGATGCTTTTATCTGCAATACAAAAAATAAAAACATAACCGATAGTCATTTTGTTTTTATTTATTTTACTTAATTTTAAATTTTTTTTTATATTTTGAAATTTAAAGCAATAAATGTGATTTTGAAGTAAATTTGAAATAGGAAGGAACAAAATATTGAAAAGTGCAAGAAATGTTTCTTTGTGAAGTAGAACAACAGAAATGTTATTTTGCTCAGTGTTTTAGATTGACTATAATAACAGCTTGTTGTTACATTCAATTTTTCCCAGAAAATTTAAGTAAAACAAATAACAACACGGAAGGTAGTGACGTGAAATCTGAATCTATAGTAGTGGATAAAAGTCTTCAAACACCCTGTATTCTTAATGTGAAACTTGGTATAGATGTAGCTTGAGAAATATGCTGACTACAACACAAGTTTGTCAGAACATCCTACTTTTACTTTTTTTCACTAAAATTCGACTAACATTTGACCCAAGAAAATTGAGCACTAGAATGTGTGCGATGGCCGATATCTACAACTCTTATGTGTTGGCTCTTACTAATTATGACATCAAAGCCACTTCGTGATTGGCAGTTATATTTAACATTTCTGGCCTTTTTCTAATAAGAATACATCCGCCCCAAAATTACATTTTGATTTGAAAGTTTTTCAAAAAACTTAAAAATGTCTGGAGATTATTTCTGCAAATGTTGAATGTTAAGCACAGGACGAATCGGGATTTGGATCAAATGTGCCTAAATAGTTATGAACCATCTGTTACCAAACTCGCGTTTCTCTCCTCAACATAGAATGCACATTGGCTGGAGATTAGAGTTATGCACTCTTCTAAAAGTCGTCGACATAATTCATCTTTCTTAAACATAGCGTTGATCCTGCTCTACCATACCAATGATAACAGCGGAATATTCGTGTGCAGCATTATTAAAGAAATGAATATCAGTGCAATGTTAATTATTAATGTTAATAAAGAATGGTTAATTATTCTTCATAATTTATATGTTTATATTGTCGATAGTAGTAGCACGATGCGTCGTTAAATTCAAAACAAGAGATCAGTTGTTTTGCGTAAAAATTGAAAAGTCGATGCACGAAATCTATTACGACTTTTAGAGAATAAATTCTTTAGATGTCTAATTGGCATGTGTAACAATTTTTGTCTCTATTTACAACACTGTTTTACGTGAGAGCGTAAAGATGTGACAGGACAGTTAATTATATTAAAGAAAACGAGATCTTGTAGTTTTTGAAAAAAGTTCTACTTTTAGATTTAACGTAAAGAAGTAAAAACCTTTTCTACTCTTTTATCTAACTTAAGTTCGTCCGTCTATAACTGACTTTTTCATCGATTGATCTTTTTCTCAGATTTCTATGATCAGAAATAACTGAGAACGAATGGCTGATTCGAACGAGAAAACATAATGTGAAAGGAAAGACGAATTTTTTCTAGTGAAAAGCAATAAGTGCATCGACAAATCATGTGTCCAATATATTGAGAAGACGGCTGGATGGACAAAGCAACTTTTTCTTTTTTGATTTGATTGAATCGGGTAGTATTTCAACAAAATACTCAAAGTATATTTACTGTTCAGACTGAAAAGGATCCTTATAGCGTTGTGCACACAAACTCGTTTTAATCATCATCTCTTATCGTTGACTTTAATTTTAACATCTTTTGCAATAAAATGAAGAAATTTTAGATTAATAAACACTGTTTTTTTCAATAATCACTGCGGGCAGCTATTTTCGTATTCCTTGTTAGATTATTTTAGCGATATTTTTCGATGATTCACGATGGTTACTTTTACTACGGAAAAAGTGATCATGGAAAATTGGAAAACTTCCATCAGGTAAAAAGTGCAAAATCGGCGAAAAGTATGAAATTTTAATTTTTTTGATAGGTTAAACGAAACTAAATGTTGAAAACGATGTTGATGAGAAATTTAAACTTATTCGGTTGCTTATTAGAGAAATTTTTTTATTGATTATAAGTTACAGCGCTGAGCAAACAACTTCTATGAAGAAATTTTGTCAAAGTTTCACCGCGTTGGGATCATGCAGTTGCAACATCAAATATGTGGTCACGTGTGAACTTCCTATAATTTCACACGCGTTCACAAGTGAGAATTTCTTTTCACATTTCTATGATCAGAAATAAATGAGAACGAATGGCTGATTCGAACGAGAAAATACAATATGGTAGGAAAGACGAATTTTCTCTAGTGAAACACACTATTTTACGACTTTCACTAGTGACCATGTGCGAAAAATTTCCTTAAGCAGGTCACGCGTTCTCACAAGTGGAATATATTTTTCATGTGTGCCCGCCCACACACCATTTTACAATGTTCACGTACGACTACAATTCATTTTCCGATATTCACGGGTGTACACGCCATTTTATATTCTCAAATTTCTCCATAGATTTCTCCATAGAGTAATTTTTCCACTTTCTTCCGGCGTTTATTCGAACTCAACCTTTGCATAAATCTTCCTTACTTTCTGCAACACCTACAAGATTGTATATTGATGCAGATTTCTTTTGATTTTACAGTTGGCTTTGTAAAAAACCAAAGTATTTTATATAAAATCTGCTTTTCTTAACTAAAACAGCATTTTTTATTAAATCAAGTGACATAATTTGAGATCAGTGCATAAAACTTTATGGGACGATATACAATACAAAAAGCTTAGCAAGAAAACGTCGGTAGAAATTAAATTCTGAATAATATAGCAAGTTTCGTAGAGTTGACTTTGGTAACCAGTATGTTGCAGCGACTGAAAACAGTCAAAAATCGGTTAAATCCTTTCTATCCAATAAAATTTATATGATAAATTTTTCATTGTTATCTATCGGAGAGTCATTATATACTGTGATAATCGTGATGTATTCAGATACATAATCTTTGTCTACACATTATAGACTAATCGATATATCGTAATAACAAACATTAGCTCAGTTATTACTAAAGGTATTGCGATAATATTTATTAGCATCTTCTATCACGATACTCTTTATCGATATGCGAAAGTCATATACTTCGATTTTCAACTCACAAAATGCTTGGTCTTTTGGTTGTCTGTCATATCAGCTGATATCGGAGTAGATGAAACTATAATAAAAATTGAAATTTAAGCTAGAGTAGAACATATTTTTAAATGTTAGTGGAATTTTTACTATATTCTACGTCTCATATTGTTTTTAAATGCTTAGATCTATCAGATAAGCTCAAGATGACGCACTCCTAACAACATTGCGTAGTCGTGCATAACATGTTATGAAGTAAGAAAATATTCTATTCTGAAGAATATGTAGAAATATTAAGATATTCTATTTATATTTTATTGAAATTCATCGTGTCAGAGCAGATGAACAACTATAGACATATCACAATATATTGTTAATCCGATTTAATTTCTAATTTATAGAATCTAACATTTTTAAAATCATTAACGATTTTATAGAAAAGTTAACAATTCTTTTCAAAAACTGGAGTCGATTTTCTACAATTTGATTTTCAAGAAAACTGAAAAATGCATGCTTGTTTTTTTAAATTTTTTTACAGAAAACGTTTCGTGTTAAATCTTTTTATCACGATATTTCTAAACCTTATCTCAATAATACATGTATCATCTGTCATCGTAGTACTTTTTCATCACGATAAGTATAGTAAAAAGAACCTCATGGATTGTCTTTCTCTCACAATTAAAATCTTTGTCTTCACTTCTGAATCATAAGTATTCAGACTTTCTTATCATTGTGATTTTCTACGTCATACTGACGACAGAGGTAATTGGAAATATGTTCGTTCAATTCTATTTTATGATCGAAAAAGAACTTTTATTTAATAATGAATTTTAGTATTTCTCTCTCCAATAAAATGCTTCCCGTTGTCGTCAGTAGTGTAACCTTGCACTCTCAACGTTGACCGCGCATCATTTAAAGATCTTTAAACTACACCTCTTGACCTTTATTTATCGATTCTTTTTCTGATCTAATCGATCGATCAAATAGATTTCTATCGAACAAAAAAGTAGGGAATGAACGTGATAGTTTGTGAGATTTTATTTAAGTATATTGTAATTCACTCAATTTATCTTAATATAATGATGATGTCATCATTCAACCAAAAATAAACCCGAAAGAGATTAAAAGAAATCATTTTTCCGTTTTAAAGTCTTTTTTTTTTATTCCTTTATAGTAAGCATATATATTTTTTCTGCTCTACTTGTTTTTTAACTTGATTAACTTTATTCCGTTCATTTCTTCCTTATGGGGGACGAATATTCTAATGAAAAAGATATGAATTTTACCATAATGTTTATTAATTGAATAGATTTGTTCGCTTATACTTACTGATCAATTTGTTTCTCTTTCTTGTGTTACTATAATAATAAAAAAGAGAAATAGGCTCTTTCTTATAACATCATCTAACAGATGGTCGAAGAATACTAAACTCTATTCTATTAATGGATCATTTCTACTACCTTGATCACTTTGAAAGATGAAACATCAATTTTTATTATATAAAACATTCAAAACGTTTATACTTTTACTTTTAATCATCGAATCTGTTTTGTCGTCTTATCATATACCGAAACTTCAACGATATCATACATTTTTAAGAATAGGTAAACGTGATTATTATCCAAAAATCTCCCAACAGCGTTTTTATCCAAATCTATTTTCGTCATCTAATGAAAGAACACGTCAACAAGGCAAATATCCGTTTTTTAATAAAGCAACCTTTGATGGAGGCGGTGAAAAATACAAAAAAGGTAAAGAAATAGATGACTGGTGATTTTTTTAGACATGTTTATTTACTAATTTGACTTTAATGAAATGTAGTGTACAACTGACAAAATCAAAAACTTTTCTTATGAGTGCTAACATGTTGGGTAAAGATTTGTTTACTAACTCTTCTTTTAATATCTTTTATAAATTTTCGTTCCTTATGTCAACTTTAGTTCAAATATTTTCAGCTGAGTATACTTTTGTATATCTCTTCTCAGTACTCTTTCCAGTATTCCAAGGTATAGTTTTATCGTCTACGAAGAAAAAGTACTACTTCGAATACTGGAAACCTTATTGGAAATAATCAATTTCATCATTCACTATTTTTTTTTAGTACCACCTTTTTGGCCCAGATATTAAATTACTGGAACGATAATTCTGGTAATATCGAAAAGTAGTCAATGAAAAATTGGACGTTGATCTCGATATCTTATTAGAATGGTAAAGCGTGACTGCTAAAAGAAATCTGAGTTGTTGTTTTCTATTTTTGTAAATCATTAAATGATATTTGTGTAATAAATATAGAGTTTATTTATAGCCAACTGACACACTTATTTTAAACATCTAGTCGATCATTATGACAATAAATATTCATAATAAAGATAATTCTGTTAATATTGGTAATAGTTCGATACACAAAACAGTTTACATAAAATCTTCATGCACATCCTTAAGTAGCCAAACCGGAAATTCATTCTTGTTTAAGTCACGACATCAAGTATTTCATTTTCAATAGATTGAAGGGGATGTGGCTGCACCCTTAATAAGACAGAAAGTATTTTTTGTCATCAGCAAATCCTATTCAGTTTGAAAAAATGGTTTAAAATGTTTTTCATTTTTAGTCAAAAAAATCTGTTATTCCAAAGTATTCTAATAAAACGCATTCACTGTTAGTATTTTCTGGCTAATAATTTAGGCTTATTCGTTCGTTCAGTCATTAGAGGAGGAGCTAATCAAAATTATCTATAAAAAGTTAAACATTTTTCGAGATGATAGCCTCAACAAACGAATGGATAAAACACACCTACAATTGTTACAATGAATAAAAAGGAATAACAAGCTGAAAAAGATTTCATTTGTAACTCATCATTAAAGTTATTAAGAGCCATTTCACATAAGCCACGACCGACACTGCTCAATCGTATCTCACAGAACTCGTTCGAACCAGTCATAAAAGAAAATATAGACATTTCTGAGTAAAATGGCGCTTTCCGTTTGAAAAAATATTGCTGGGTTGCTGAGAAACGAGCATTTTAAAATTTCGACCAACTTTTGAAAAATGCGACATCTCTC
>CAJNOQ010002909.1:0-22177 GCA_905250885.1 Didymodactylos carnosus | reverse complement strand
GCCGCTGCAGTTTTGAGGCTGAAAGGTTTCTTTTCGACTTTGGCCAGGGTAACTGTCAGAGAGTAACAAACATTTGGCGCCGACCAATGGCAGAAAACAGTTATCTCTCCAATATTCAACTAGTGACTTGTGAGTTTGCCTGAACAAGAACATGTTATAACAACATTTTTCGGCTGAAACAGGTTTCTTTTCACTTGTTCTTCCATTTTGCCTTAATTAAGCGAAAAAACGAATGAGAGAACTTTGAAGAGATTTAGATTATACACAACTTACCACCTGGCTCTTGTAAGCATAGATAAATAGTTGCTAAAAGTTTTTCGTCTAGGGAAATAGTTGGTTGTAAAGTGTAGGAGTGTGTCGTACCATTTTTCGACTGCACAACACCAAAGGTTTTCTTTTCGCCAATGAAAGTGATAGTGCGACTTGAGTGCAATTCTTTTTTCACACCCGTCTGATCTATGTTAGGAGTTTCAGAAGGTTTAAAATGAGACGAAATCTTATGATATTCTTTAAGAAAGTCTTGTTTCGATTTTTCTATAGCATCACGATTTGCCACCTGATGATGCGAAACGAAGTTTGTAATTTTATGAGAGGCTAACCTATGGCGAGCTTTAAAATTTTCCAGCCAGCCATGAGAAGCACGAAATTCCTCAAGCTTAATTTCTCTGGCTATCCGTAAACCCCACCGTTGTATGTCCAAATCATGAACTGCCAGGCTTTTTTCTCGTGCATCAATTAACTTTTTGTAAAGTAGCTCGTCCAGATGTTGCGTTTTTTGTCTTTTAGTTCCATGATGCTAAAGATATTTTCGGAAATGAAGAATATAATGTCTGTTTGGAATTGTTCTAAATCTATGATGAATTGCCTTCCAAGAACGACCATGTTTACTTCTAGGTCCCGCTTGATCAACGAAATCAATTACTTGACGCATAAAGTCCTCTGAAAAACTTTTTAAATCGTATTTTTCTAACACTAATTCTTTGTTCGTCCAGTCCTCGTCCACTTCTTCCTCTTCATGCTGCTCTTCTCCCTCACTATCTTCTTCGTCTGTAAATCCAGCAAAATCTATGGTTGTTTTTTCGTCATAATCAACCTTCTGTCCGCTGACCATAAGTTTTACTGTATCGGCAAGATATTCGGCCATTTGCCGCTCCTGTGACGTAACTGGAGACGGCTCTTTATTGGATAACTCACGAGAAACTAAATCACTCAAAGTTGAGGCGATATTCTGTGCGTTCATTTTATTTTCATGTGAAATTATAAGAGATCGTTTAACTGAACGGATACTTCTCACATTTCAGTACCGCATTTCGCATTGACTGTTTTATTTTCAACTCACACTTCGATGTGAGATTAAATTTTACAAATAGTTTTAGAAACTATTCTTCTCAAGCGTATTATGCTATCAGTTTCTTCAATGTACTGAATCATTCATCTTTCATTCCTCGAATATTATCTTTTAACTACATTTCGGACATAGCTTTCTTTTCTATCACAATCTTTCGAAGCTGGATTGTGTCATGTATGCCACAAACAAGTACTGAATGCGTTTGATGAGTTAAAGAACAGAACGAAAAGAAAAATAACAAGAATTTTCTGTACGGAAATGTGTACAGAGAAAAACCGCTTTTTCACTGTTTTTTTTTTAGTTCTCGGCCTAAAAAACTCGCTCAAAACCTCACAAAGAGCCTTAAAAAGAGGTTTTTTGTTGGTTTTGCGATGTGCTCTTTCATATGGACAGATCAAAAAAATGTTTTGGTGCAAATGATTTTTCGGCCTAAAAACCAAGATCTTTGAAAAACGGGGCTTTAAGGTGAAAGCGGGCAAAAACCATTATGATATTCGGAATCAGCATGTTCGATTACCCCTTGTCAACTAAGTTAAAGCTCAAAAGCGAGGGATCAGTCGGTGGCCTTCCCTCGTTAGACAGAAGCTGAGTACGTGAATATATAGAATATCGAATGGTTGCGAATAAAAGCCTTCTTCTGATTGCTCATTTTCGAAGAAGAACAAACGTACTAACATTTTTTACTCACAGGAAGTTATTTTAAGGGACTCCAGCATACTTCATGGGATTTCATTGGACTCCATGAGACTTCAGTGGACTACAAGAATTCAGGAATCTTCGAAGCCCTGAAGTCCGCTTTTTCCCCCTTGCGATTTTGGCTCTTATCATCTCCCGTCCTTTCTATAGTTTTTGGCGGAGAGAAGACTTTTCGCAACACAATTCGAAAAAACTTTTAGAAGCTACAAGTTAAAAAATCCAAAAAACTTTGCAACTTAGCCTTCGAAGTGTCCTCTACGCCTTTGTGGAAAAAAACGGGCTGGGAGACCCTCCGTAACATTGTAGATAGTTAATTCCCATAATACTATTATAAATGGCTGCTTTAGCATGCACTCAAAGCCACTAACAGTATCTTAATAAAAAGAAGAAAAAGGATTGCATGAATTACTAACGCAGAAAGACCGGATACGAAAACAATGCACGATTAAGTTTAACATCTAACCGTTTGGCTTTAATGCGCTTGAAAATTGCATAAAATGTTACAACGCCGTCTAATTCTTCCTCGTTTCAGCCAACGCAATCATGAAGAAAAGTTGCTAAAAAGGTATTGAATGTTTTACCATCGAATAAATATCAACAAATTGAAGTTATTGAACAAATTAGTGTAAATCTTGCAATCATTCAGCCAGTTTGAACATCAAACAAAATCGCTAGCATCAACCGCACTTGGTGCTATCCAGTCACTTTTTGTGCGTGATCTGATCCTCCCCGTGCTTTTTAAGTCTTAAGTTTTTCGAAATTCTTGTCGGTTCTCCATTCATCATAAAAGCTTGGTTCTTGCGTAGATCAATAGAGAAATGTGTGGAGGCCATTTAGTCGATGCTGTGTGTGATTTTTTTATGCTTCCTTAAGAGATTTACTAGCTAGTCAGCAGTCATTGGTTCATTTTCTGAAATTCATGTTATCATGGGTTTGGTGAGCTCGTATTCTTATTTTAAGGGTTTTATAACTTGAAAAGTTTACCTTAAAAAAATGAAAGCGTAGAAGGTAAGCGTTTTCCCTTAAAAATGAGCGGCGGCATAAGATATGGAGACGAACATGCGTAATGGCGTGAAGAATATAAGGAAAACAATGAAAAAAATGGCAAACTTTCCATTTATTATCCTCGTCATAATGGAATTCCGAAGACCTCCATGTCGTTACACGAATGGAAAATGTCAGAATGATTTTTTTGAGACACTGAACACAGAAAATTAACGAACTTATCTTCAGATTGTATTAACAAGAATCTGAGCTCGTAGAGAGTTAATGAAATTATATGACCGCCACTGTTTATACTAGTTAGCAAAGCGATGAGTCATGTCGCCCACAGCATCGACTAATTTATTAAGGGAAAGATAAAAACATGTTTGAGCTTTCTTTTCTATTACTGATATATTTTTTCTTGTTAAAGTGTATGACTAAGTTAGTCATTCTCTACAACTAACAATAGGTTCTGATTAACAGTATGTAAATTTAATTCTACTCAAAATGCGCTGCCGGCTCTTGTGACTATTACAGTCTGATATTGATTATAAATCGGAGACTCTTTCCGAATTGAGACCACTTTTTGGCACCCACTCTCGCTCTCTTGTGTCCATCTTCTGATGTTTTTGTAATTTACTTAAGACTTCCAAATTTCTTGATAAAGAGTGATCTCAATTAGGAAGACTCGAAATCGAACGGATGTAAAGCGGAAATATGCGGGTTTTTTCCTGTGCATTTTGTGCACAATTAGATTTTACATGCTGTTAATCAAAAATATATGATAGTCACAAGAGCCGGCAGTGCGTTTTGTGTAGAATTAAATTTACATGCTGTTAATCAAAATTATTGTTAGTTGTCGAGATTGATGAACTGAGTCACATACTTTAACAATAAAAAAGTGTGTCGAATTTCAGAGATTCTCACAATAGTGTTTGCCAAGAGATATTGTTCGATTCGCAAAGTTTGCAATATTGGTATGTGGACTGAGGCTGAATGACTCATCCCTCATATAACAGATTATGCACTTTGAATATGTGTCAGGTAAAATGAAATTCATAGGGTGAATCTATTAAATTAAATAAAGTTTTTAATCAGAAAAGTTTTGGCGTTTGGGGTTTTTTCTGGAAAGTAGTAGTTTTCGAGATAAATAAATTTTGCCGAAACGGCGGCGCTACTGTAAAGTGTAAAATGCATTTATTTTGAAAACTGCTGCTTTCCAGAAAAAACCCAAAACGCCAAAACTTTTCTAATTAAAAACTTTATTTAATTTAATAGATTCACCCAATGAATTTCATTTTACCTAACATATATGCATCCGCTAATGACTGCATTTTTTAATCGTACAACAATCCGTCAGTCCCCACACTATATAATTAGATTTATATCTACACATCATTAATAACCATAATAATTTTTTGTTTGATTATTTATCACCCAATAGAAAAAAAGAAATAATGATGTCGCTGATTGAGAGCCCGGCTTGAGCCGGATCAATGTCTCTCTTATTTTTTTGATTCTATAAATTCAGCTTTTGTTATAGAATTGATGGTCTCATTCGATATCAGAATATTTTGTCCATTTTTCTTTTTCATTTGTTGACCATGGATTAGGATTCGATTTCCACTACCACCGAGCTCGCGGTTGATCAGTTGCTTTCATCGCTTGGCGTGCCATTGATCAGACTGTTGGGAACTGATGGGTACCACAAACGTTCGTGGATCTAGAAAAGACACTGTACAGAATAGCAGAATATTCTCTAATCGAAGACACATTTGTTCGGCTTTTCAAGGTTAACTCTGAGTGATTATGTTTACGTTCTATTCATTAGTAAAACTGACCCTTGTTTTTGCAGTTTAGTACATAGCAAAAACGAACGAAAGATATCTGAAACCGAAAACGAAAAGTTTTGAGTAAGCATCTCTCTCTATGATTTAGGTAGTACATAAGACAACAGGTATCTTTGTGTACAAGCAGAAGTCTCCCACTGAAAAGAAAACTACACTGACGCAAAAGAAAGCAAACATTGCAAACAAAATATATCTGACTGGGTCGCGTCCACTTGGCCGACAGTCACTTTGCCGGCACATCACTTTGCCGACAAAAATTTGCGTCAGAAACTTTTTTAAAATTCACCTGTGCTAAAGTGTAATTCACGTGTTAGTAAGAATTATACTTTTTTAAAATCTATGGTGCATGCATTTTTATATAACACAATCTATATTTTTTACTATTCTCTTTCTTTTCCTTCTTATATGTACAAATAAAAGCATTTGTCCATATTTAGTGTCACAAACATATACATTTATTCTTCTTATGTAGTAATTTTCAAAATAAAATCAGGTTTAGTGGTTCAGAAATGTGGTCTGTCTTTAATAATATGGAATTTGCATTTCCAAGAACTCAAAACCAGAAGTCTGGCATAACGCTGGGAAACATTAATTTGTCGAGCTCATGTTGGTATTTTCACTATGATTAAACAAATTCAAAAAGAAGAATGAAGTTGAAATGGAAATTGAAAAATCAAGGCGCGGAGAACCAGCTCCAAAGAAGACGAAGACAGAGAATACAGAACTCAAAATGTTATTGCTGATCGGGGTAATAGATCGACTATCATTTTCTTCGGGGCGTTGCCCGTAATCTTTCACTGTAAACAAATTTTTAAAAAAATCCTAAAAAAAGATATGAACAAATTTTTCTCGGCAAAATGAGTTGTCGGCAAAACAATTTGTCGGCAAAACAATTTGTCGGCAAAGTGATGTGTCGGCAAAGTGACTGTCGGCCAAGTGACCTCAACTCACTCCGGTCACTCGGCCGACAATTTTTGGCCTAAAACCCAGTATTTTTGGTCTTGGCCCTGTTATCTCGGTTCGATTGTGTTTTGGAGGGCTGGAAATACTTTGTCTACATGTAATTCGACGTGCTCTATCCGAATGTGAAAGAATTAGCTTCGAGAAATGCAAACTGAACTCCATGGTCTTACGTCACCTGGCCAATTGGGTACTTACAAAGTTGTTCATGGCCAAATGAGTGCTTGTAATTGAGGTACCAATACGAAATTTTTACTGTAGATAGTACCAGCGTTGTTCTCTCTACCCTGCAATTTTCAGCTTTCAGTTCAAAGTAGAAGTGCCTCAAACGATACTGTCAAAGTAAAGATGCCAGGTGATGTATGACCATGGAGTTCAGTTTGCATTTCTCGAAGCTAATTCTTTCACATTCGGATAGAGCACGTCGAATTACATATAGACAAAGTATTTCCGGCCCTCCAAAACACAATCGAATCGAGATAACAGGGCCAAGACCAAAAATACTGGGTTTTAGGCCAAAAATTGTCATGGTCACCATTCAACGAGGAAACATTTTTATGAGCTGCGGTTGTGATATTCGTGATCACCGTGCTCGAACCTATAGGAATAGACATTATTTTTATTAAAAAGTGGAAAAAAATTTTTCGAAGTCCCTGAGGGGGGGTATTTGTCCTAAAATTTTTCGAAAAATTTTTTTGTCGAATTTCAAAAATGTCAAACGACAGTTTTGTTCAGAATTCGATGCTGATTCCGAAAATGTATAATTCATGCCAATTTATTTTAGGACAAAAAGTGACCATTTTGGCACCCGTCCTTTTTTAAAATTCAACTGTGCTATAGTGGGATTCACGTGTTAGTGGTGTCGACCAAGTGATGTGTCGGCAAAGTGACGGTTGGCCAAGTGACCCGGGCCCATCTGGCTTGCTTTGAGAAAGGCAGAGTTAAGGCCAACTCGTTCAACCGTTACATCTTTCTACTAGAGCCAATCGTCTGTGTTTCTTCTCTATTTGTTTTATATAAATTTTTTTAATGTTGTAATGGGTAATATTTTCAGAATAAACATAAAAGTTGATGGAGCAGAAATCATTTTAATATAAAATTTATTTCGATAATTCGACCTTACAGTCATCGTCAACAGTAGGAGTGACATAGAATTTCTGAAAACTAAACAATGTGAAATACAGCGAAAGAAGAAAAAGAGAATTGTTAAAATTTCAGTTAGTGGAGTACATCAATCAAACTGTTCACCTTGTCTTCACTGTTTATTCAACACCACATTTCTTTAATAACAATTGTTTATCAGCACAACCTGAATATATGTATAAAGTGGAATAGAACAGTCAGTACTGTTCAACAGAACATAACGACCGAATCATCACCAATTTTTTAATTAATAACTTGTATTTTTGTTTGAATATGGTAAATAGATACAAGTTGTTATAAATTGTGCGAAGAAGAATGTTCGTTTATCATTATTTAATCCTTGACAGCTGTTTGGGGGTCCAGTTGGCCACACTGTGCAGTTTTTGTTTCTTACTCGGCAGTATGCATCTCTTTCCAGCTGCTCTCTTTCCTAATCGTCAGTCTTCTATCCACACACTCTACCTATATCAAATCTCGTCTCGTGAATGAGTCTTACAGAAACAAAATTGAAGTGTGGGTCCGCACGGACTCGATAATAACCTTGGTGTTATATTTACGATTTCTAGCAGTGTTAAAGCCGCCTCTGGCGTCGTTTTGGTAGAGTAAACATTTTTCTACAAAATGAGATGCTCCGCAGCTATGAGCGAATCTTGATAACCGATACATAGAATTTTCTCGGATGCTACAACGCCAGTTAAATACTGGTGCAGACCTAACTATACAACCTTTCCCGAAAATGTCTTCTAAATAATATACCTTTACATACCCTGTATCAGTATCAACATATTCACGCCTAGAAGGAGTATGATGTAGACCATTGATCCGTGCATGAAAAGCGTCAATCAAATGGTAAAAAGCCTGAGCGTCTCCCATACGTTCTTGTGTGGGTCCAAACCGGACCTCTGAGCAGCCTTGAAGTCCAGAAATGAGAACAGCTGTCAAGGGTTAATAGCATGACTTTTTTCTATAGAAAGTCGTCGTTTTTGATCTACGCAAATTTTCCATAACACCAGGTATCCTCGGATTTCAAAACATTTTTCTGATTTTTGACATCAGCAGTGAATGCGTTCGCGTGCAGTCCACTGTGATAAAAGCCCGTCTTGTGTTACACTTTTGCAATACCGGCTCAATTCTTGAACGATATAAACAGAATTTACATTCAGCCCAGACGGACATTATTAGACGACTATATAGTGCGGTTAGGATAGCCTTGATTTTTCTTCATAAAACATGTAAGGCTTTTCGTTACTGAATTGAAACCTTATTCTTTTTTCTCAGCTTTTCATGCCCGTTGTAATCATAATTTTTCGTATCTTTTCGTCAAAGTAACGTTATTGCATCGAAAGCATTTGGCTTTTATTGACTTATTCAAACATATTTTTTTCTTTTCAAAATGATGACAGAATTGAGTAAACAAAGAATTAAAAATCATGTGGAGAAGACATTCTATGTAATTCATAATTCTGATGTTGTTGTCAGAAAAATCTACTTCGTCTCGACAACGAAGAATTTATTCTTACCTATATAACGTCAAACAAAATCTGACGTTCATTTTCCACAGTAGAAGATTTGAACAAAAAACGCAATTAGTTGTATTTATCTGTTGGCTTTTAGATGCCTTTTCACATTTTATATTATGGAAGAAAAAGTAGAAGTTTTATCTTGGAAGTATATCGAATAAAAACTAGTTCTTGAGCATAAATGTATAAACGTAACTGTCAATGAAAAATTGTGCCGTCGTAGTGAGTCAAAACAGTTAGGTAAGTGACCAGCCCATAGAGAAAAGACCACAAAGCAAATAAACATCTAACAAGTAATGTTAATTTTTCATTGACTTGGTTTCTTGATTGAAATGAGTGTTCATCCGTTGGAGGGTGAAGCGGTAGGACTGTAAAAGTTACCGTTACTTCTTCGGCCGTCATCGACGACGGTAACTGTCTTGTCAGTTACCGTTGTTTTAACGGTAACTATCAGTTAGTTAACTTTGTGGTAATTATTTTTTAATTGTGGCAGAAATATCCAGGCAGCGCCTTAAAATGGCTTCCGAAAAGTGGCGTAACCAGGAGTGGGCTAGACCGGGCGCCGCTCGGCCACCGGCGGTCTTAGTCCGGGCGCCGCTCGGCCACCGGCGGTCTTAGTCCGGGCACCGGGAGAAACAAAAAATAATTATTTTCACTAACAAGAGAACTTTTTTAAGTGATACGCTCCGATTCGGTTCGTTCGTACATCATTCGATAGAGGGTAGTAGCGTAGTAAAAAGTCTAAAATATTAGCGGCCTCTTTGGCTTCTTTCAAAAGTTATAGGGATTTTTCTATCATTCCCAGTCAAAATCGCGAGTAAATTAAAAATTCATAACTCTAGCAAATGAACTTCTGTGGACCTGAAATTTACAGCATAAATAGCCCACAATGCCAGCTAAACCAGTACCGTTGAAATGTTAGAGACCTTTACGTGGAAGAGCGGAGACGATGTTCATTGACGTAATGAACGGCTTACATCCCATATGCATATCTTTTTTTAATCGATATTCAAAGACAACGACAGTAAACTCGCAAAACTCATTAAAGCCTATGTTTAAACGGATAAAAAGGTAAACTCGTAATTTGGGAAGTACACGTCACAGCAATTTGAAATTTTGGTGCTAATTAGCTGACATTGTGGGCTATTTGTACTGTAAATTTCAGGTCCGCAGAAGTTCATTTGCTAGAGTTATGAATTTTTAATTTACTCGCGATTTTGGCTGGGAATGATAGAAAAATCCCTATAGCTTTTGAAAGAAGCCAGAGGGGCCGCTAATATTTTAGGCTTTTTACTACGCTGCTACCTTTCATCGAATGATGTGCGAACGAACCGAATCGGAGCGTGTCACTTACAAAAGTTCCCTCGTAAGATTTTTGTCGAATAATGTTGAAATAACTATTATTTGTTTATTTATTTCATTTTCTTTTTCTCTTTTATTCACATAATTTCACTTAATAAAAGTGCAGATACAGTGTATTGTCTCTCTCTTAAGAAAGTGAGAATTAAGCAACTATATTTCAGTTGTGGAAAAAATTTAAACTATCGAAGATGGATTTTTTTTAAAGGTCGTGGGGCACTGCCCTACCACCCACGGATTCCTGGTTACGCACTACTTCCAAAATCGTTAGTTTTCCACTAAAACTGTTGAAACTTTCATAATTTTCATAACTTTTCATGGTTTTGTAGTCTAATTTCGTTGATGAAAACAGAATGATTTCTCCAGCTGGCTGTAGATGCTGAGGTCTCCAGAGACCTTAAAAACCGCAATTACAAAACATTGAAGTTATATAATTTCGATTAGTTTGGTCGACTTGCACGTGTGTACCAGTCAAAATCATGTCATTTATGAAAGTTTCAACAGTTTTAGTGGAAAGCTAATGATTTTGGAAACCATTTTAAGCCGCTGCCTGGATATTTCTGCCATAATTAAGAAATAGTTACCACACAGTTAACTAACTTATAGTTACCGTTATTTCAACGAACGGTAACTGGAAGCGCAATTTCCATTAAAACAACGATAACTAGAAAGACAGTTATCGTTATTTTAACGGTAACTGTGTTGTCAGTTAGCGTTAAATCAACGCCACGGGAATTTTTACAGTCCTAGTGAAGCGTCTCTCTCGCAGGATACGTGCCACGCCTACTAACATGGACGAAAGGGACTCTCACTCCTTTATTCGAAACACCTGTTGGATTTTACTTACCTTTCGAACATCGCTGCATCCAAACCTGCTCAAACCTCACTTTCAGCAAACCATCCTTTATTCGGCAATCCACAAACGATTTTTATTCGAGTGGTTTAATCGAGGAGCTCGGCTTGCAATGTGCCCCCTCAGTATTGCTAAGCTTTCCGGCATTTCCACTAGTGTGGTGTTGCCCTGTCCTTTTCACCCGTTTTATAGCCACTTTTTAGTTTTTCGATAAGTCATCATCATATTTCTCGACCAAAACTATCAGACAAATGGAGAAATAGTCAAAGTTTGCTAAGCACATCGCTAAATATGTATTTTGGTTTGCAGATTACAATGGACAGTCAAGGTTCGACTGCTGATGATGATAGCCCTGCAATTAAAGAAACGTCCTCTTCGTTTAAGAAATTTCACGGTCCACAAAGTATTGGTGAATTGAAAAGACACTTATATGGAGACAAACAATGGAAAATTGCCGGAAATTCTATTGCTTCAGTTACTACGTCAGTTATTCCGATCACTGTAATATGCAATAATCTATCAAAAAATTGGCAAACGCTATTAAATTTCAGTTATAATACAAACGACAAAGAAAGAAATGAAGTAACATCGTTGGTTTATATTATACAGACGATCGTTGACATATCAAAACTACTAGATAGTGACTCTCTCCTCTTGTTGCCAGCATTCAATCGATTCGTACGGCTACTATCTAGAATTGCCATGTTACCAATTGTTGATGAAACATTGAAAAATGATGCAAAATGTGCACGAGATACATTTTACCAATTGTTCCATTTATTAGACTCTTCACCTCATCTAATGAAATATTTAACACATGCTTATGAATGGACAGACAAAGAACAATTTCTGGACCTTCCCACCCGCAGATTCCATAATACAATTAAGAAAGAAGGAGCTATATTGTACGAAACGCTTTTGTACGTAATATTTTATACATCTAACCGAGCATGCATGTTCACTGTGTTCGAGGAAAATGATCTTGATAGTTATCCGAACATACTGAAAGCATTTGTTCGTTACATCGATCATTATTTGAAAATCACTGCAAGTTCATCTAATATACCTGATATATTTTTCAATACGATTCCATATAACTTGGCTGCACAAGAAAATTTATCTTTAACATGGAATCTTGTTGATAAAACAGTAATAGTGCCAGCATTCGTTGCTGCTGGTTATCCAAAAGCTGTACTTGAATGGATTCAAATACCACAATTAAAAGTTGAACATCGAAAAGCCCTCGTTAGTATTATACATAATATTGCTCGTGATGCCAAAGGTGCCATTGAATTACGGAAGGAAGATGGTGTAACAGTACTAGAGCGCATTCAAAAAGAAGTAATAGCTGACGTTGATGAAAGTATGCATGTATTGTTCTACATGGCATATACGTTACTAGCCCGCGAAGATCAGATTGAACAGCATGTAAAATTGGAGAACCCTTTGTTACGTAATATATTTACGAACTTGTTAATCAACGCTATTACCGCATGTTTTAGTGTACTAGAGAAACAAGGAATGTCACAAAGTGGTTTTCATTTATCGGAACTTTTGGTTGTCTTGGAAAAACTATTTGTTTCTGACGTTCTTGGTAAATATTTATTGGATATTCAACTAAGATCTGACGCATCGACCGTGATAAACTACACAAAGACATTTGCTGATACACTAGTCGCATGTCGAGGCGCACTCACCGATGGTGATAAAAGAGGAATACTAGCATGTGAATCATTGATTAACATAATTTGGAGCATATCTTTTTATAATCCCGACGACGAGAGCAACGATGATGTCAAGAAACAACTCTCTGACTTCCGGTCCAACCTAAAATCACATCCAGAACTAATCCTTGTCCTTCAAGGTTTAAAAGATAATCAAAATGACGCAGCAAAATGTATACTATGGAATCTTAATCCTGAACAGAAACAGATTAGTGATCCGGTTTTGCCTTATTCAGGTTTAAACAGAAAATCGACATTAAAACCTGAAATATCAATTTGGATCAGTGCATCGGGAACAACCCCAGATCTTGATATTTGTTCGCAGCTAGTGAACGCTTTGAAGAAAAACTCCTCTAACCAATATGTTGTACTGGTCAATAATGATGATACTTCATGGGAGAAGATTACTGAAACAATAGACGAAGCTACAATTGTACTATTTCTTGCAACAGATGATTATTACACATCAAGATATTGTCGTCAAGCAGCGATTTATACAACTAATTGTAATAAGCCATTTATTCTACTATGGCCTTACCAAGAAAAACATTCCTGCATGAAAGGATGGCTGAAAAAATTAGCAGGTAAGAATGCGGATCCTGTTCCCTTTAGAAAAGAATGGCTCATTAATGGGACAGAAACAATCCAGTTAGTGAACGATATATTTGACGTAATAGCAGAACGTACAAGCCATCGATTTGAAACGAAGCGAGATACTTTTCTGGAAGGATCTCAACCTGGGCAACAACTAAAGAAAACCACAACAACAAGACCATCAGCTATTAACTCAGTTGTTTGTAACATTGCATGATCAAGTAGCATCATTGAACTAATGGTCTGTGGCAGACTAAAGTCACACTTTAGTGATTCGTAAAGCCATTAAAAACATCTTTTTCCTAAAGTAGCAGTTCGTTACCAGAGACCGAATCGGGTCTTAGGTGGATGACCCGAACCCGACCCGATCCAAATCAGTATTTTTCACGTCAAGCCAAACCCGATCCGTCCCGAACCAATATTATTTACAATGACCCGAACACGACCCGATTCGACGGCACTAGACCCAATCCGATTCGGTCTTTGTTCGTTACAGTTCCCCTTTATTACGTTTTCATCAAGCATTCTACCAATGTTTAGTTTATGATATATACGTACCTACTTACCACTCTTTCTTTTATCTGAACAAAGCTACGATTACGGTCAGAAAGTGGATCCTTGAAATGTTGACTTCAAACGTCGAATAAGCCGCCATCGTTGATATTGGTTACAACGTTATAATATCTCAGCTTTACAATTTTTACATACTCATCGACAAATTTCATAAAATTCGGTGTCCTAAACATCTGGCTTTTTACAATCGATGAGTTATAAATCTGTAGGTCCCCCTACCGGACTTAGACAAGCGAAATGTTTCTCACACTTTACGGTGCACTCTCCAATACCCTAACTGTGAGAAAATTTGTTTTTGCCTGAGCATTGTCTGGATTCCATGAATTCCGAAACTATACTTTTTCTACGAGAATTCTATAACATAACAAGAATCTTGACAGGGTAAACATTCCAATTAAATTAATATCACGATGTTTGCCCTCATCTAGTTCTCCTTTCTTTTTAGAATTCTTTAGCGGTTAAGTAGAATTCTCGTGTCAGTTCCGACAATTCTCATATGAGTATTATAGTTTCAGAACTGGTGGAATCAGGACATCTATCTTTCGTCTAGTCTTGGCGATTTATTACCCAATATTTTTGGTAAACTAGCAAACTTACTTTACTGTCTTTGGCACACAAACTCTTTACTCCAGCTATGTCCTTCAAAAACATATCCTAATGTTAAGAGAATAACATGTCCTGGGATTCGTTGAACACATGACTTATCCTGAGTATCTCGACTTCCTACCTCGTGCAAATGTAAGATATGTCTATATTGTTAAAAGTTTTTCAGATGAATAGTCAGAATACGACGTGTGTTCTGAATCTGGTACGTGTACTTTGCTTACATACTTTTGCTGTGTTATACTTAGAGTTTATTTGTTACAGAATCATAAAAAACTGTACTTGAAAAACTCAATTGAAAAACTTTCTATTCAAAAGCGAACTTGTGACGTCTTTACAGCGCAAGAACTTGACGGGTATGTAAATTATTTGTCCCGTAGTACTACAAATAAGACAATCGAATTTTTTGAGGCTCGCTAAAGAATTGTGTGAATGTAATCGCTGGCATGACGAACATGAGTTATGTCGAAAGAAAGATAATCAAGCATGGTTACTCGAAACACCGAAATGGAAATGGGAGACCCATACTGCATGTCTACCAACTGACGCTTACGGTCTGCTAAAAGGTTCCAATGCGCCTGTGAGTACCTTCTCTATTTGTGGAATTGCTGGTTCTAAAAATAGCGCTATTACTCTTTCTTCTTTGAAGTACATTCGTTGTGACATTCAAACCAATCCTGATAAATTAGCTTTAGTTATGTTCGATGTATGGAAGATGTTCAAACCCCACTTAATCATGTGTATCATTGGTGGATTTGGATCTACGATGAATGTGCAATTAGAAAAAGAATTCATTCAAGGCATTACAGATGCCGCATTATCATCAAGTAAAGTGTCGTATACTTTCATTGATCAGAAACAATTATTCACATATTTAGACGGTTGGTTAATTACGAATGGATACAAAGATGAAATTGTTCCAAGATTAGTTGGCGAAGCAATTTATAAAAATAAACTCAAAAATCTGCGAGTTGATATGAACGGACAGAATGAAAAATCGAACAAAGAAATTTATGCAGTGGGTGTGAGTAAATGGGCTAATGTAAAACATCGTAATGAATTAGTTACGGTAAGATTAGTGCAAATATCTATGAAAGGCTTTCGTTCTCTGATAAGAAAAAGAGCTGGGCATATCTCGACGTGGTTGTTTTTACACTACTTTAGACCGTATCACAGGAAGAAAAAGATTATAGACTAAAAAAGAAAATTGGCAACCAAGAACTAGAACAACATCATACACAATTTATTTTACTTGATGATGGATCACTAAATCCATCTGATGTGGGTAGATATCGTTCACAACTAGCAAGGACAATTTCTTCTGGTGCACATCGAGCAAGTCAGTAAGATTTATTTGTAGACATCAAAATTCCTAGCAGCAATTAATGAGGCGTACGCTGATAACAGTACGAAATTGTTTTGTTCCTTTTAGTACCGCTTGTTACAATTGTTGTAGCTGGCGGTTTACATACGCTGTGTACAATCTTTGACGATTTATTAGCAAAAACACCTGTCCTTGTCATTGACGTAAACAAAGCTTGTTGGGTTGATGGATAAATATCTGTTCCTGTTTGGATCTGTTTTAGGGCACCGGAGCAATCGCTGATTTGCTTTCAAAATTTTTAAAGCGTGGCGAAGAAGCAGAAGTAAAAGGTATCGTAAAGAAGGTGAAAGTATCTACCAAAATCGCGATATCTTTTGTACGTTTTTCTAGGTGAAAAGCGATTAACGAACGAAGACGATGAAGTTGATTGGAAATTACTTGATGACGATGCTAGTGAATCAGATAAATGGACGGACATGATCAATAAAGAACTGTAAGCTTTACAACCTTCCATGTCTATTTCAATTCAGAATATCAGATCTTTGCTTTTAGACAAAAGAAACTTCTTCAAGAATTTAAATCACAAATAGGTGAAATACGGCAAGAACTACGAAAGATATACGAGATAGAAGAACTGAATAAAATGCGTTCATATAAAAAATTAATTAGTGGATCATTACAACCAGCGCAAGAACGTTATTTACAACAAATGGTTTTTAGGTTTATGTATTGTTTACAAAATAAAAATGAGATTCGATCAAATATAAAAGTATTCAGTTTTAATAAAAACAATAATAATACTTTATATGATTTAATTTATGAAACATATGTTCAAGGTAACCTGGAAAAGCTTTTATGTCGTCCTCTTTTTTATATTGTATCTATCGCCCACTCCTGATTGGTTTAATACTACTCTCAAAATTTTGATACTTTTTCCTAATCCAGTTGACAGTCCCCATTACGCAAACGTACATTTCATTTACACTTTTAGCCCGCGAAAATTTAGCTGATAAGAACAGTAAACCGTTATCGACAGAAGATCAACTTCGTGTTGCACTAAAATGGAGTCATGCACAGGCAGCTACAGAAAGCCTAAACGAACATATGAAGAATAACACTGATGTAAATAATAACTGTTTTTTAAATATCAGCATAAAAAACGGATTTGTGTATTATTTTATAGCCTGAACAAAGACGTAAAGTTTTTATTAAAGCTTTGTTGCAAGCTAAACCAGCATTTGTGGACAATTTTTTGAAACTTCGTTTTGATTTACAAAAAACATTAGTAGTAAAAATGGAAGTACAACTTCTGCAGACCGAGCGACCCAAAAAACTGCACAATGGATGGAAATGGAAATCTGTTTCGCACAGTTTCCTAAATCAATATGAATTCAATTATTTAGAAGAATTATTTAGAAAATCCAAAGTATGTTTTAGCTATTAAAGTGTTGAGTAGATTTTTTTCTCCTCAATATTTTAGTCAGATCAATTATATAAATTAGATAAAATTGTCCCTTCCAGTAAATTGAGTAGATTAGATTATTTAAATGACGCATTAAAATATCTGATTGGTGATTACATGGTACCACTTTATACATCGGAAACTATAACGTTACCGGTGGAATTCCTGTCAATAGCACCAATATCGTCGGTACAGGAACACCAACAAGATTGCCGTGAAGAGAAAGCATCAGGAAATAAGAATGATGTGCTATTGGAATATATATCTCGTGATTTATTTCTATGGTCAATATTAACGCATCGTATGGATATGGCTAAATTATTTTTATCAAATATGAAAACGCGTATTTGTGCTGCACTAGTAGCATCAAAAATTCTGCGAACAATTTGTAAAAAAGTTTATGATAACGAAGCAAGAAATAAATTAGAGCTAGAAGCAGAAGATTTTGAAACATTTGCCATTGAATGTTTAAAATGTTGTTATGATGATGATAAAGAATATGCATGTGAATTAGTTATAAGAAAAATAGAGCTCTTTGGTGGTATAACTTGTTTACAGGTAAGTTTTTGTCTTCAATTAGTTACGATTTTAGTCTTGTTTTCATTCAGGTGGCTGCTGCAGCAGATAACAAGAAGTTTCTTCATGAAGAAACCTGTCAAACTCTACTAACTAATATATGGTACGATCGAATTGAACCACTAAGAGAAAAATATGTATTTTATTTCAATTTAATCACATTTAATCTATTACATTCGATTACACAGTCAGATACACATGATGTCAACACCAACAACCAAGATATGATTGCAGAAGGGAAAAGCACTGCAAAAAGGTATGGTATTAATCATTGTTGATCAATCCGCAACTAGTGCTCCTCATTTTAAGATTAAATGAGATTGGAATTAATTATACGGACGACTATGGCAAAGATTCAACATGGTGGCAACGTGTACGCCATTTTCATTGGTCACCAGTAGCGAAATATAGTTATAACTGCGTAAGAAAATAATTGCTTTTATGACACGCAAGCTTACCAAATTATAACTATCCTTTTTTAGATTGGTTATTTATGGTTTTTACTGATTTTCAGTTATTTTATGTTATTTAATTTTGATCCGATTAGCTCTGTTGGATACAAGATACATTGGACTGAAGTACTTACAATCCTTACGATTACTACAATGTTGGTAGAAGATCTACAACAAGTAGGGTTATGAGAAATCAGGTTTTTGCAGAGAAATTGTTTCGAATTTTGTTTTAGTTTATTCTACAAGATAGTCGTCGATTGGGAAAATTTAAAACATATTTTGATTTTAATAATCAATTATCAAATTTAGCTATTGTTCTTCCAGCATATATTCTGTTCTATGCTGGTTTAGCATTACGATTTATATATGGTGATGTCAATTCATTTTCCACAGCAAGGTATTGTTTAACATATGTGTGCTCATTTAGCCAATCTTGAAGTTTTTCCACTTTTCTATTAATATTAAATGAACAACAGGTAAATGGTTCGCCATATATCAACTTCATTCGACCCACCTGTAGGAGTTATATGTAGCGGAGGTGGACGATGGACGAGGATCTGTGTTTCCTCACGGAGCGATGACGAGACGAGCCCGGCGGAGGGACGTTTTTTTCTTTGTAACAAAAGGCAAAATTAAGACGCTAAATCGAGTTCTTTTCAGTTCACTTGAAAAATATGTTTGTTTAGCACATAACATCTACGATACACACAGCAGTTTCCTCAAGTCGAAGATAAAGCTCTAACAGTTGTATATTGCAAAGGTTGTTTCTAACTTTTTTTATCTTTTCTTTTGTCTTCCTACTACGTGTCCTGTACATAAAGGGTGCGGCAGAATAAATGATTCTCTCAGTATCTGCTATTTTTCTCGTGCTTCTTTAGGATCCTAAAGTTAGTGTTTTTCTTAAAGGATGCGTCGCGAAATGCTCTACAAAACCATACTTAAATTTTAATTTTCAGAACTTCGATCAAGAAAACTACACAAATTATACAAAAGACGAAAAAAATCAAAACTTTCCAAATCTCTTATTTTTTTCGACTTAAACTTATTATTTCTGCTATTACTTCCGTAAAAAGCTGTAGCAAAAGTGAGAACGCAGTTCTTTTTGTACTTTTGAATATGCTCTTTCTCGTGGTCTGTGAAAAAGAAATTGTCGAGCAGATGGTGTGTTGGTGAAGGAAGTTACAAAAATACGTCAGAAATTAACAGCCCCGCGTGTTTAACAATGTGCTCAAGCAAGATCAAAATTTTGATTTTGCAATTAGGTAGAGAAGAGCAATCATTTCTGATCAAAACAAAACAAAACAAACCTGATCGAAAAAGCTTTTGTTTTGATGGGGTTATGGAACTTTTACTGAAGGCATCACTATAGCGAGAATTTAAATAATTAACGAAAATTTGCGTGACAACACATTGAAGAATCATTATTTCTCCATAGATTCCGATGTGGAAAAATTTGAAGTGTAGTGAAAAGCTAGAACGAAGTCACGGGTACATAATGGCTGATTAAAATTTAAGTATAGTTTCGCAGAGCATTTTACGACGCATCTTTTAAGAAAAACACTAACTTTAGGGTTCTAAAGAAACACGAGAAAAATATAAAATACTGAGAGAATCATTTATTCTGCCGCACCCGTTATATAATTTTATCAATAGTTGACGATGGACCGAGCGACGACGAGGCAGAACTCTTACGGGGCGATCCCCGCAAGTAGACTTCCGGAAACTTGATGAGGTACGGGGCGGTGACTAGGCAGGAAGTCGAGGAGGCACTTCCTGACCGACTTAGTCAAAGATAGTCTATCGCACTCTGTATATGTAGAGGACTAGTAGATAGAAAGGATCGTGATATTTTCATACATAATTCTAGAGCAACTTTGCTTCTGTGTGCTAGGATTGTATTGGCATATGATTTGGAACTCTGGTTCATTCGATCGTTGTTATTTGTTGGTGTAGCACAAGATCTTGGACCAAAATTAGTCATGATTAGGAAAATGGTTCGCGTTAGTTTCGTATGTGCACAAAATAAAGACTGCCTGTTTTTTATGTTTTAGAGTAACGACTTATTATTTTTCGTTTTCTTGTTCTTAATTGCTGTGACTGCATATGGGGTTACGTCACGTGCTATGTATTTATATGGTACATTCAATTTCAATGCACCAGAAATATTTAAGAATATCATTTATCCGGTTTACTATTTCATATTTGGAAGTTTTGACGATGAAAGAGCAGCTTTAGAAGGTATAACTATGATGTTGAATCAACTTGTTTATGCTTGTTCCTATTATAGTTAGTCCCGGAGCGGGAACATCAGTTGCTACACAAGTCTTATTAGCTTTTCACATGTTATTTGTGAATATTTTGTTAATTAACTTACTGATTGCAATGTTCACGTAAGTATTTTACATTCCAGAAATGTGTGGAAGGCGATTCTTTTCTTTTTCTTTCCAGTTTTACAATAAATACAGTACAAGAACGCAAAGATCTTATTTGGTCATATGATCGATACACAATTGTACGAGAGTATTACTTTCGCTCACCATTGTTTCCTCCATTTACAATCTTTTTTCATATCTACTGGCTGATAAAATACATTTGGTATAATCTTTGTGTGAAGAAAAATAATTCAAAAATGCAATCTAGAACATTTAGTGAGTCGTTCTTTAGCATAGAGCTCCATCTATTGGTTTGCTGCCCTTTGCAGAAATGATTGCTGCTGATGAAGAGCGTACCGAAAGTGAATGGTTAGAATTTGAAAGTTATTCAACAAACGATTATGTTCGCCGGTTAAATGGTTCTGATTCATTATCTTCCACAGAAATTCCTTCCAGGTTACATCACGAGAACCTTTGTTTATAGCTTTAGGTTTAACTATATTTATATTATAGGCAAGAAGTAGATTTATTGACTGAAGATCAAACAAAAGGCACCACTTTACAACTAGCAACTTTGTCTGATAAGATTGATATACTTAATACAGAAATAAACTCCCTTCGTACATCGTCTGAACGTCATAAAGTCCATTCAGAAAATGTAAACGATGGTTTTTAAAATCACACATCATTTTGCTTTTTCTTGTCTTCCACAGATGAACAAAAGCTTAACGTGGATAGTCAATGCTATAGATCGAGTAAAAATGTCGAAAGACGCTCCGCCTGTTCTGCATGATCCTAGTAAGCAAATTGACTTCGTGTGTTTTGTGTGGTTCAAGAGCTTATTTCTTTCTTCTCGTTTCAGACTCTAGTGTTATAGATAATGTGGGTCAAAAAGGTGAATAGGACGCCTTTCATCTGTTGATCTTACTTGTACTGTGGATGTTCTTAAGGAAAATATACTGTACATTTATTTGGCGACAAAATCAATAAAGCGTTATTTGATAACAATAGCCGTCAAAAACTCAGGATAATCATGTGTAACGAATACGACAATTCCGGTCCATTAATACTGAACGAATCATGTCAAAAAGGATCTAAGGATGAAGCTGAAGTTGATCAACAAGTAAAAACTAGATCAGCTTGTCCTATTTTATAACAACTGTTTCAGTTTGTATCTTGTTGTAGGAATACATATTTCATGTAGAGTCGATGTATTTAGGTGATTTAGAAAAGATTAAAATCATGGATAACGAAATCAGTGGTGTAGAACGTATTATTGTTGCTGATCGAAAAACAAAGAAAAAGTAAGCGTGTTAAGACTGCATGTTTTGAATAGAAAATGTTGTTTGCATTCTTTTTCCTACGATTTTTAGTTATTATTTTTATTGTGGAACAACAATTAATCAAGACATACCAGAAATGGGACTTGCTCTTCCAAGCAGGAATACTATTAGCTCAAGTGCTGAATTTGGTAAGATTGATTACTTGAGAGGAGTAGTAGTAATGTTTTAAACAATGTTTCTTCATACTACGGCTTGACAAAAAACCAAGAACTTCCGGGATACACCACTTATGATTTTCTACCGAACGACTCCCCGTTTGAACGAAAAACAATATATTGCTTTCTTCGATTCTCTTAGGATGATCTTTTACAGCGAAGAAACTATCTCTGTAACAAGATTCCTCCTTTTATTAAAAAATGTACTGTGAAGACTTTTCTGGATTTGGACCTTATAGTGGGATCTCATAGAGAGGAACTACTATCCATAAATTACACTAGTATA
>CAJNOQ010002908.1:0-22178 GCA_905250885.1 Didymodactylos carnosus | reverse complement strand
TTTATTTAAAAAATAATAAAACAAATGTGAATTGTTAGGATGATGTCTTTGAGTTAATAGAATCAACTATATTTTTGGAAGATGTTAAATTCAGACATAAAAATGAGGATTAGTAACAAGAGTGAATCGCTTTGCGATCTTCAGAAAGCTGCGGTGGAACTCGACTTTGTCTTAACCAGGCAACCCAAGAACCTTTTCAGTACCTCTTTGTGATCTCCAAGTGTCATACAGCAACAATGCTTCCCAAGAATATGCTGATTTGCAAAAACTGAGAGAACTTTCCGAATCTACTAACATTTTCGATGTTAAATATACAAGAAGCAGAGATCTGTTACCGGATAACTTATTGCAATAAAGGTTTTGATAAATGCGAAAAAAATGACCGATTATACTTCTTAGAAAATCGAATTCGATTTTTCAACTATTTAGAGAATCGCTGTCGAATTTCAAAAATGTCGGAATTTATTTATAAAAAATCGCTTTCGATTTTCCAACTTTTCGGAAATTCCTTATTGATTTTCTGGCAAATGAGAAAAGTTAATTCATAGAAAATCGAGCGGATTTTCGATAAAGTAGAAAATCAACATTTCTAAACAGTCAGAAAATCGCTAAAGATTTTATAAAAGTTTCAATAAAATAAAAATATTTTCAATAAAATAGAAAATAATTTCAAATTACAGTGAAGGAACAATGTGAACATATCGAGCAATGTTTGATAAGAAATGGGTACCCAAGGAATATAATGAATAGAAAGATTAAAAATACGATTGAACAATAGCAGAATGTTCCAACAAAAACAAAAATGATCTTTCTCATATCACTGACATATTATGGCAGATAAATTAAAGCTGCGTATTGTTCTTAATGATAATCACATGACGTTGGAGCACATACTTCTGAAACATGAATCTATCCGAGCACTGGCTAAGCAGGACCTGATAGGAATGTATACAACCATCCTCCAATTTATTGATACTACTGGAAGATTTAATCAGTCATGATGTACTAAACCTTTATGAGCAGGACGTCACATGGATACAGCGGATCTCAAAATTCGATTCCCAATTCTCTCTCTCTCTTCACCAACACTAGTATAATCTCTCTTCTCTATATACTCATTTTTTTCAGCATGTTCATCCAGAATCCGGCATGCAATGGGATATCCCGAATTGCCGAATAAGTGTTTTTCTCTGGTAATTGTATTTTTATTTTTACCATTATTTCGTGAATAAAAGGAAAACTGTTTAAGAAAAAATTAAAAAAGATACTTGAAAGAAAAAGAAAAAAAAACATTTCCAATAACAGATGTAATTTTTGGATTTAAGAAAAGTTTAAGCATGCAGAAAATGTTCATTAAGAGTTACAAAGGTATTGATGACACGAATACTGGTGTAGTGTACAAAATTAACCGTAATCGTTGTACACAAGTGTATGTTGGATAACTAAATTGACAGTGATGAACCGGATGAGACAACATCGAGATAGACTAAAAGGAGAAGGAAAACCAGCCGCTGCTGATCATATGCTCAAGAATAGAAATCACGTGATCAGATTCGATCAACCAACTATTATAAGACATGATACAAACTGGAAGAAAAGGGAAATCAAAGAGACATTCTTCACACTGAAACATCGACTCGCATCATTCAACAAAATCGATTGAAAACTTTTGGTGTTTGTCTAAACAGCTCATCTTTACTTAATGTTTGTCTAAAAAAGATTTTAGAGAAACATCAAGTAATCGAAAAAATAAAGAGCATAAACGAGAAATTTAAGTAAATCAATTTAAACAGCTCAAACGTAACTTCGTAATACAATTGCAATACTAATGTTAGATGCAGTTTTTTCTGCTTAAAATTTGTTATACATTTTTTGTGCAGAAAATTTTTGACTTTTCGAAAAATCTGGACTTTACATCCTACGCGTTAAATGCTATAGAATAAATCTCCAGAAAGATATCAATGAACTGAATTAGTCGCAGAGAAATTTGATGATCATGATTGGTCTTTCTCATATTTGTATCAGTTTAATAGATTAGTTGATCTATTTGTTTATGCGCCAGTAGGCTACAAGAAATATATGCTGCAAATTTTTTAGTGACGTGATGGCGATGACTTTCATCTATTACCGCAACAGTGACAAATAGAGTCTATCATAGAGATAGTTTTGCAGTATTTGTTCTGTAATTTTACACAATTGTATTTTCTCCGGTTCCTCTTTTGCGAAGATCAGATAGCCTATGTATTCTACCTAACTCTCATCATCAATTGAGCCTTAAAGAAGTAGCTGCAAGCAATTGAGTACCAATGAGCAGTTTTTAGTGAGATCGTTACATCTGACGGTTCATCTGATAACAATTCATAACTTTGGATGTTGGATATTGATAAACATGAGGACTATGTCGAATATCGATTCTAAGAATCAAATGAACTGTAATCACTTTCTCATGTATTGATCAGCGTTCAGAATGAAAAAAGATATGGAACAAATAAATCACGAGTCAAATCGCTTTCTATAGGTCAAAAATAAGGAAGCCCGCGAAATTAGGATCAAAATAAGACATCTCCCAGCTCTACACGACCTTTCTTTGCAAAGTTATAGAATTTATAAGATAAGCCCTAAATGTTCATTGCCAGCTCAAAGCTACAGAAAGAAAAAGGAATTTAGGGTTCATCCTGTAAATTCTATAACTTTGCAAAAAAAAGGTCGTGTAGAGCTGGGAGATGTCTCATTTTGATCCCAATTTCGCAGGCTACAATCATGACTTATTTAGAAAAAATTTTGGGGATTTTTTGAGATTTCTGGAAAACCAGATCATGCAAGGCCCAGCAGCCGATCTCATGGTGATATTCGGATTCAGGACCATCGATAAACTATGACCCACTGAATTTTGGCCCGCAAACGATTTTCAAGCTGGTGGACTTCCCTCGTGAGCTATCGAGGGACAATCTTGGCATGTTTCTTCCGAGTGAATGATGTTAGTTATCCTCATCCGAGGTAATTCCCACCACATACCTCTACCGAGGATTTATTGTGCCTTTGTTCATCACTAGCTGAAAATCGGATGTTTGTTTATCGCAAATTTAGCCGCTAAAATACTATGTTTCTTAACTCATATTGAAAGACTTTTACCTGCCATTGATGTTCATTTAAAAAATGTCCTGCAGAGAGGAGGAAAGATTTGAGATACCATGAGTATGGAATATAGTACGATTCCATCCCATACTATTTCGAATATATTTCTGTATATTAACGTGGACTTTTATCATTGTTATATTCATTTTTATTTGAAATCATCGTTTATTATTTTATGATATTTTTCATTTTAATTCTAAAGTTAAGAAAAAAAAACTATATCTACAAGAAAATGAGATTAAATCCTATAAATATCAAATTCTAGCTTCAACCCCTACTGTACATATACAACAGAAATAATTTTTAGAAACTCACGAACAAAATCTATAGTATGAGCAGATGAATAACACTTGCTCTTTCCTAGAAGTTGTCTCTTATTCGCCAATGACTAGTAGTTTAATTGACAGAACAACTTATGTTTTACGCCTGAGATAGAATCTTGTGGTTATTCATAGCGTACTTCGAGCTCGCCTCTTACAGTAACAATAAACAAAACACAAAAAACAAGAAAAAATTTGGAAATATTTCTCGACAGAATATACAAATATCGAAAGAAAATGAATCAGTGCTGATTTAAATGTTCATAATTCTTAGTCTTCTAACAATCTAGAAAGTCTGATGCTACTAATAATTCTAAAACAACTGGTATTTCGATAGGAAATTCTGGTATATCAATAGATGAATTTGTATATTTTGATTTATAAGCAAAATAGCGACAAACATGAATAAGTACATGTGATGGTATATCTTTTAGATATATTTCATTCATTTGTGATTCTGAATATTGTCCAGGACCGGATAACATATTTTTAATTGTTGGTGATGCATTTATAGCAAAATCGCGTCGAACAACAAATTCATGATTGTCACTAGATATCAACTTTAAATACACCGATTCGGGACCTAGAAAATAATCCAATATTCATTGAATGAAATAGAACAATTTCAAACAGTTAGAGAGGAAGATCTTTATACCAAACAAGACAGATATCCTGATTAGGCTATATATCCAGAACGAAGTATATTTAATAACTCGAGGATGTTCTTAAAAAAAAGTATAATTTCTCTAGATTTTTGTGTTGATAATGGTAGTTATTGGCCGAAAATTCCACAAAAAATTATAATTGAGATAAAAAGATGAAGTAGGAAATAGCTGTAGTTAATACGTCAGATTCTTAAAAAAACGTAAGATGAAAATGACGTTTTTTTTCACTCTCAACTACAAAGTTTTATTTAAACGATGAATATACTGTTCGCTCTGTTTAAAAATAAACCAAGAAAAACGACGTCATTTTTATCTTACATCTTTCAAGAACACTCTCAAAAGTGATTTCTGTATAAACAAATCTGAGAGAAAAATTTAGTCCCATATATGCCGGAAAGCTTAAAAACTAGCTTTTCTGACATGCTCATTCGAATCCCGATGTCAGTTTATCCATAAACTGTTCCACTTTCCGTGTCATTGATACCGCTTGAAATATATGATTTGATCGAGGCATTTATCCTGTTCGGGTTATAGATCATGCTTCCAGACTCTCAAGTGTGAATAGATGTCATCTATATACAAAAGAGAATAGGAAACTTGCGCGTCTTTACCTTCTAATCCTCCATAGACGGGTGACGAATGTGCAGCTGTTGTAGGTGACGATGTAACGGCTGTGTCAGGCATAATGATCAACAGAGAAAAACGAATTAATATACGTAACACTTAAATAGAGAGCCAGATGCTTCTGTTGAACAGAATCTAAAAGACAAAAGAAAACATATCTACAGTCTCACGATTGATTGTCGTAATTTTTTAATTATTAGACTGCTTTGAGATAGTCTAGCGTCTAAATATAGGCAGACTTCTGCATATTTTTTCAGAAGTTGCATTAAGTGACACAAACAATGTCGTTTCATTAGTTGTCCAACGGATTCGATCTCTAAAAACTCATAGTTTTTGCAGAAAAGAAAAAACAAAGCTGCATGAGCTGATACATAGAACAAGACTTCAATCTTTAATAAAAATACCGTTGCAAGAGATTTTTTTAGCTTCTTAACTTTAAAAGCCAACAGAATGCAATCAAAGACAAAACTAAAAAACCCAGTTCATTTAGCTTCTTGCAGAAACTGTTTTATTTGATTCAAAATCATTCATCGTTGTCTATCTCTAGATTTAAAAAGAATTTTTTTAGAAATAGTGGAAAAGTTTGTTTCGTTCAGAACTTGGGAAGACTTGAGGAGCCCGAAACCAAGATGAAAATGAGAATAAAAAAGAGTTCAAAATCAGACAAGAGATAGGACGTGGTCTTTCCTGTTTTCTAAATGATTAATTTTATTTGTTTTTCAAACAATCAGAAAAAAAAATGAGTATATGATCATATAAATAAAATCCATTTGAGATAAACATATGACACAAAAGAAACAGAAAAGTTCATTCAACAGATTTTTTTTGTCTATTTGTTTATATTTGTCATTTGTCTTTATTTTTTGTGCAAATCACGCTGAGAAAGAAAAAGGTGAAAAAATCAGACGATTTGGAATCTTTGGCTAGAAGAATGTTATTTGTCAAGACCGGCACCGTCTGAAAATTAGTAAAAGATGTTCGATCACCATGGAAGTCTCATCATAAGTTGAGCAGATGTTATATGAACATGGAAAAGATTCTATATCAGAACTGTTCTACTAAAGAGTATAGTTCTGAATCACTTTTCTATTCCGTAGTACTCATTGAATTGGATAAATGGACCTGATACATATAACAAATTTTGAATTAATTCTCTTTCTTTCCATCTTTATAAAAGTTAAATCAAAATTTTAAAAGTAACTGATTTGAGGCAGGTTTTTTACTCATTAGCAGATAAATATGAAACAACTATCGATATGACTTTTTACAATTTGATTTTAGAATATTTCGCATGATTATCAAATGACAAGAAAAAGAAGTGCAAAAGTTTGACTTCTTTAAACAATTAACCTTGCTAGTCAATAGCTGAAATAATTAGTGAAGATCGGATAAAAGATTCAAATTGATAAGTTATTGTCTATCCATATCATCAAATTCATTCATTGAAATGAGATAAAAAAAACAAGAATATTTATTTTTTGTTTCTGTATTATAATATTTATTTTTATTTCAATCAAAAGAGAAAAAAAAATTGACGCTGAGAGAAAAAATGTTTTCATTTTTACATAAAACGAACAAAAAAAAAAAAAAAGAAGAAAAACCGTTTGTAGGTCTGTGAGAGAGAAATAGAAAGAATATAGCATTGTGTGTCTGTGTTTTCCTTCAAATACATATATCTGTGTGTGAAGAAAAAGAAAAAAATTTATATCTATTTTTAGTATACGTAGGCATCGGAAAAGAGCAAAAAGAAAAACGAATACTGATAATAACATCACTGTTCGATGTTTATTGTCTTTTTTGTTCTTTTGTAATGCATGCGCATGATCAGAACAACCTGTGTTAGTTAAATTAGACAAAAGAAAGAACTAAAATTAAACACACATACACACACACACACACACACATACACATACACACACATAAAAAGAACTATTCAGTCGTATCCTGAAGAAATAGAAACCCGAAATAAATAAAGTAAATTACTATCAAGAAAATATTTGCCTAAAAAACAAAAAAAAAACATTTGTCAAAATCACTTTTTTAAGAGTGAAATCAAGACATCATCAGAATTTATTTCGCGCTATGTAATATTAAGATTGAAATATTTATTGAAAAGAAATTGTTAGTAGAATTGCTAATGAAACTGAGATATAAAATATGTTTAATACTCTTTTTCAAAAAAAATATTGTAGATAATAAATATTGATCTTTCCAAATTCAAAGTGAGCTTTTACGTCATACCTGTAGCTGTACAGATTTATCCATAGAATGAAAGCAGATATAGTGTTTGATTAAGCAAGATATATTAGGAGGTGAACAAACAAAAGCAGACGAAAATCTCTACTAAATTAAGCTTGATACATGTCTCTTGCCTGTAAATCAAGACAAATTGATAATAACTAATTGTTCATTTTTTCTTATATAGATTTTATTGGTTATAGCAACGTCTGATTAGATGAGCCAATATATCTACTAATAATTATTTATTTTTTTAATGATTGAACGCATTTTTTGCAACTCAAACTAACGAAAAACTTTCTATCACACAATTAAAAATAAATTCTTCTAATCCTTTTCGCGTTTCTATCCATCCTCTACTGTATCTTATTTTTTATAAATGACAGAACACACAATATTAATTAGACACAAATAAAACGAAAAAAAAAAAAAAAAGAAGCAAGCGACTAGAAAAGAATGGGCACCGATCAGGGATTTTTTGGAAATGAAGAAAATAATAGTTGTTAAAAGTAGAGAGGGAAAGAGTACATACGTCAACAAACAGACATCTATACCATTGTCACTGTTTTAGGTATTATGCGAAAATCCAATTTAGTTCTGGTGTGTGTGTGTGTGTGTGTGTGTGTGTGTGTGTATGTGTGCGCACGCGTATATCAATTGATATGTATAGAGCGTAGAGAACAAGAGAAAGAAATTTTTGTTGTCGGTTGTAAAAATGAATAAGAACAAGACCAAAATAAAAACATCACCGAACAAAAAACACAAAAAAATATTTATTAAAATGACTAGAATATAAGAGAGAGAGAGAAAGAGAAAGAGAGAGAAAATGCGGGCAAAATCGTTACACACAAACACACAAAACAATTATAAGGAGAAAATACGCTTGTGCACACGAATTTTTTCCGCTACGTCTTTCTCAGAACCAGCTGAGAGAAAAACATGAAGAAAAAAAAAATAAAATAAAATAAACTAAATTATAGTGAATGACCGAATGTTAATAAGCAAGTAATCGTTCCTAACATTTTGAATCGTCGTCAGCATCAGGAAAATATACAGTTGGTTCAGTATTACGACGTTTTATTTTACTTTTACGTTTACGTAACATTGTAGCCTAAAATGAGAGAAGAAAAACCGTTTTAAAATTATAAATAAAAATAAAATATGTTCGAAAAGTGAACTTATTCGACATTACAAAATCTCTTTTTCTCATGTTTTTTTGATTCAGAAAAAGTAAAAAGCATATAATTGAAAAAAAATCAATGATAACATACTTTTAGTGCTGATCTAATTATTGTTATGTCACACGGTGGTTGAAGCCATGGTTCTCCGTCGACTTGAACAGGTACTGGATAATCGTTATTCATACGAATATGAACCTAAACAAGAAATTTTGACAAAAACTTGATTGAAACAACTGCACTTTATATATTTAATCAACAACATCTTACATGTCCTCCTTGAGCTAATCTAACAGCTGATCTAATTCCCGATTGTATTTGTCCCATATGTACAATTCCTGTAACACCACAAACTTCTAACATTCCATCATAATGCGTAGGACGTGAAAATTTGTCATCTTTTTCGTGTCCCCATAAATTTGCTCCACTAGCCCAACTAAAATTATGGATACACTTAAAAAATTGTTATACAAAGTAAAACATTTCAATAACTGACCTTAGAATATTTAAAATTATGATGCCTTCTAATGATGGTAAATCAATTCGTTTTCCGTCCACTTCCAGAATAATATCACGTGTAAAATCTTTCAGACCACCTTTTTTCATTATTTTTCTTAATCCAGTTTTAATATAATAACCTTTTGCTTGAATACTAAAACAAAAACAAAAAATATTTAGTAAAAGTGTTTTAGAATATTTTGAATATAAAAAATTTTATGTTAGTGTTCTTACCGACTATTAAATTTATTCGGATTTTCTTCTCTAGCCATATGAAAATCTAGACATATATCGGCATCTAAACCAAGTCCAAAATAATTGTTCATCACAAACATTTCTGTTTTATCTTCATTCGTTGTCCCTTCCTATAGTTTAATAAAATATTAAAAAAAATAAGTTAATTTTTATATGAAATAAAATGAAATTGAGGTATGGGGTGCGTGCATTATGTTAACTACAATATACTATATCATCATTTAGTTAGTCACGTGCCGGCAGTTTTAATCGACGATTTGTCTTCGCCATATTTTTGCTTACCGGATCTCGTTTTTCTTGATCTTGATGAAAGACAACTGTCCATCTGAAAACAATTACAGTGAACTGATTATATTACAAGTAATTAAGATAATTTTGTTTTTAATCTACCTATCAAGTTTAATTTCTTCAGCTTCAACTATATCCCTGAGCAATGATATTGGTTCTTCTCCACCGGTATAGCCAGATCCCCAACGTAATACACGAGCCAAATCGTTTCCTAAATACACAAACAATTGAAATCACTAATGTATAAACTTATAAACTATTAGCAGTGTAATTAAACGCCATTGTACAAGCATCAACTGTTTTTTGTGAAACTTCTCCAGTATCTCCAAAGGAGAAGGAGTTGAAGTTTTATACCCAAAAAGTCTTGATTTTGATCTATTTTTCTACTTCGTTCGCTCCCGCCCCCACAGGTGTATTCAGTTTAAAAAGGTTTCCATGTTTTTCAATGTATTGTTTACCTGTTCCCAGTGGAACAATGCCAACTGGAGGTGACTGACACAATGCATCTTGTCCAACATTATCTAAACAACTTAACACCCATCCGACAGTTCCTAAAAAATGACCATAGAATATACTTATAATACACATATATGATTTATTTGTAATGTTTTATTTTATTTTATTACCATCTCCGCCGCAGGCCAATATTCGATAATGGGGAATATTTCGAAATACGTATAATCTACAAAATATTATTAATTATATAATTAATAGTAAAATTAATAGTAGAATAATTGAGAAGGAATAAGCTTACCCAGGCAATGGACCGCCGTTTTGTAAATCAAATACTTGATGTGGATTTAATAAATGTCTAAAATTTGTTATCAATTCACTACCTTGTTGACCACCTGATTTAACATTAACAAATACTAATAATGGCGTTACATTTGGAGGCATGATTTGAGGCTAAAATTATAGTTTAATTAAATAAAATGAATAAATATTATAATTTAACTATAAAATATACTTGTATATTTGGCAACATTAGCACCATCAACGGTTTATTGTCATACATTCCTTTTCGTAATTCTGTATAGGCTTTGGTTGCTTTTACACTATCATTATAAACTAGAACCATTGCTCCATGTTCATAATAAATGACTTCCATATTATCCCATTTTAATTCTTTGTTTGATTTTAATACATCTGTGAATAAAATACGATCATATTGACGTTCGGTACGTAGACCCGTTGGTAAATTTCCGACAAATAATGATACAGATGGACCATGAGGATCTTCTTTATGTTGTAAGTAAAAACGAGTGACACGATGACTACGAACAGATTCCTAGAAATGAACAATACAAAAAATTTATATTGATAAAATCAAATACTTCATTTTTTTTAATCAAGTTTACAAATGATGCTCTATTGTTCATTTGCTTTGCTAAACTCTTAAACTTCGATTAATTCTATGTAATATAAGATTTAAAAGACATCGTATAAAAATGTTCTAACATTAATAATTACAAGATGTTGAAAACTTACTTGTCTTTGCTGTCTTAGTACAGATAATGGATGATCATGTTCTTCTAATACTCGATCAGCGTATGTATAATTAATATTTGAGATTAATACAACTTCTACTAATGAATAACTTTCAGATATGGCACCCTAAAATACAAGAATATGACGTAAATAAGACTTTGTAAAAGCTTGACAAAACATTACTTACGTGTAATCCAAATTTATCTAAAGCTTTTCTCACAACTTCTCTTGTGGTTGTTTCTGAATCGATTATTATCGTTTTAAAACAGTCATTTGTTTTACAACTAGATAACAGAAGGAGAGAAAAAAAAAATGAGAGTTTTCTTTTATTTTAAAAAATAGCAATCAGAAAGAAGTTGAAAAATATTCTTACTTTACTATTCCGGGATAAACTCGAACAAAATGAAGATCGTTATCTGTTTCTCGATAACGTATAAATACATGACGTTTAGAATTTAATTGTCTGATAGATTTTAATGGATTATTTTCATCGACTGAATGATCTTTTCCATCTAGATAAATAAAAAACAACAGTTGTCAGTTTTATTATGATAATAATACAGAAAAAAAAGGTAATTTCGTGACTTTCTCTGTCAAAGCTATATTTTTAAAAGATTTCTATTTTACTAAATTCAATTCAATCTTTTCTACTTTTTGTAAACATAGATACATACTATCTGATTCAATAGGAACAGTTATACAATATTTATTTAAATCATCGTTAATGTGGAATGTACGTAATGCGGCTTCCTATAATTAAAAAAGATATTAAAATACATATCTCAATTAATAATTTTTGCTTTTTGTTAAAATAATCTTACCAATATTTGTCTGTAAGACGCTATTTTTGGTACTGATATAGCTCTCGGTGTATTTTCACGATATGCTGCATTACCATCAAATACTTTGATTATTTCTAAAGGAAAATAATGCATAAATGTAAATATTCTAATAAATTTCAAAAAATATTTTAGTATAAAAGTATAACATACCTCTTTCTTCTTCTTCATCTTGTGCTTTAGATGATTTATCTCGTCGTTTTGATGATGGTACTGGATTTGATGTTATTGGAGTAGATAATTGTACTTGAGAAGGTTGATCAGATATAATGTATGGAGTATTATTGGATGCCGAGTTTGATGGGTTTGACGACGTTTTTTCAGATTTTTCATCAGGAGCAGCATCAACAGAGGGATTTTCTTGAGATATACTACGTACTAAAAAATAAAAACAAAAATAAATAGAAAACGTTAAAATACACTAACACTGATAGAAATGAGAGAGAAAAGGGGAAAAGCCACTTTACTTCTTTACATATCCAATTGATTTGACCACTTTAGCAGTATTATTAATATCATGCAATTCATATTTTCTCATGATTTGTAAGTGGATTATAAAAGTTTCTTACAATTGACTTTTCCGTTCGATTACTGATGGGGAATAGCAGGAGTAATGAAAACAATACAATACAGAACAACAGTACAACGATAACATTTTCCATACACAACATGCTTCATCGTTTGGATGAGAACGACGGGTAGGCAGGTACTAAGTACGTATGTGTGTGTGTGTGTGTTTTTAATGGAGCAGCAAATAGACTAGCAACTAGTTTTTATTTTTACCCCTGTAGATTGATCGATGTTCCCGTTGTGTTTTTTTCCGTGGTAATGCAAATGATGATTGCCGCTGTAAGCGACGATATAAAGTTTTTTTTTTTGTTTTTTCTGTTTTACTTGGAGATTGAGGTGGCATATCATTATAACTACGTACAGCAGTTAATGCTGTATGCTGACCAACAGTATTACTCGTTGAGAAAAAAAAATTACTACTACTGGTTGCGCCCACTGATATTGTTGATGGAGAACATGGAGATACTGAAATAAGAATTAAGACAAAACAACATGTAAAAATGAATGTATTCATTAATCAATTTGTAAAACGTATAAAAATATCTCAGTATGTTAGACAGTAATTAGAATGATTAACTGTTGTTTTTTTGCAAATTTCTATAATTTAGGTAGAAAACAATAAAATGAAAAATTGAATTAAACTTTGCTTTACTTCTCAATAGTCTGTAATTTTAAATATATTTATTATTGCAAGAGCTAGGTCTGTGAAGTTTGAATAAACAGAACATGCTTGAATACGTGCATTTTATATCGTGCGATATTGTCCTACAGTAAGTGATAAGTGATATCGTTTAGATGAGAGTAGTTTTATGTGTGTGTGTATGTGTGTGTGTAAGTAAGTGAAAACAAAAAGTGATATTTTCTAAAGAGTGTAAAACATGAAGAAGATAACACATAGATAAGTGGCAAAAGGATATATAGATATAAATAGGGTAAATGGCAAAATGACTTACTTGCAGGGACAAAAGATATGGCTGGTACTTCATTAAATCGTCGAACTAGTCCAATGCCCAAAATGGATTCTTTGTTTAGATCACTCCGTGGTATACTAATTGCATACGGAGGTATGATAATATCTCGTAATGTACCAAAATTACATTCTTCGGGAACTTTCATCCGACATGTACTATGAGTCTGTAAGAAAGATTAATAAGATTAAATAATGAATAGATCGAGAAAAATGTTTGATTAATACTTACTGTTATTCCACACCATTCACATCTCATACCCGCGAGACATTCACTCGACCAACATGTTTTTCTACACACTGCACATTTGGAATTTGTTGGCAAATTACCTTCACGCCAATGATGATGATGACGAACAGATGTCTAGAGTAAAACACACAAATAAGTTCCTAGTTCACAATTGAATTATTTTATTGGACATTTTCCTTTTTGAACAAATGGAATCAACACTTTCAATCATAATTTATACATACATTGTCCCTATTTGGAACATAAGTGGCTGTTTCTCGACAATCATTAACAGCAAAATCTTTACAATCTTCGTGAGCGTAGTATTCACATACTAAAACGAAATAACAAACAAATTTAAATATTTTTTAATAAACACAAAAAACAAAAAAATGAACAGTGTGTTAATTCCTAGTTAATCATAATTTCTCCTGTTTAAAAAAAAGAAGCAAACAGCTGAAGAACAAGAACTATGTTGTTCTAAGCATAAAACATTTCAAAGGATAGCAGACAGGGAAATAAAAATCGATGTTAATCTTCGCTAGTAGAGAATGGTTCATTTCAAAAAGTAATGAATAACATTGATTAGTAAAAACGATTCTATCTATGATGTAAACGCAAAGAGAAAACAGTTAGAATTTGAGAAATGTCCTTCTTTATTTTAGTAGTGTAGTATGTATTGTGTGCATTCTAAACTTATATTTGTAAAAGAGCAAAAAATTAAATGCAGCGTTATCACTCTGACAAAAGACATACTCATCTACTTACTTAATACTATGAGACTAGGTAAAAATAAAAATAAACTTCATGTATCTCTGTTAGAATAAAAACTAAAGTAAAATAAATCGTAAACAAAATTGCACTTACTTTCACATCGTACAGCTGAAAAATCTTCTAAACGTTTTCGACATACATTACAAAATTTACGTTTGAAACGAGTGCTATCAGACCATATGTGACAGACAGGATTCTAAAAAAAGAAAATAATCAAATAGACAAATAAAATTCTGTATATAAAGTTCAAAGTATTGTATTTTTATGCGAAAACAATGTCTTGTTCAATGTAAAATCTTTGCTCGAATAAAAGAAAACAAATATTCTTTGTTATTTATTGTTTACGTATACTGTTCAATATTTCTAACATAAATTTTGATACTGTTCATGAGGTGTTCAGACTTTTTTTTTTCTCTTTGTGAGTAATAATGTCATGTTATATTTTAATTTTGATCGACTGTCAGAGCGTTAGGATAGTATTCATTCAGTTTCTGAGACGTTGATAGATACAAGCAAATTATTTTTTATTTGTTTATTGTCTTTTTTTATTATTAATAGTAATCGAAGTTCTCTTGGGAGATTCGCGATGGATCGAATGATGTAAATATGACTACAGACAGAATAACGATAATGCAGGTGGATAATATTATAAAATTACTTATAATTATGTATGAATGTATTTTATAGCAGTTTATCCATAAAACTTAGTAAACATATTATTATGTTTACACGTAGTCTTCGTAAAAAATGTGATATTTTATGGATAATAATGTATAAATAATAGTTGTACACATACCGGATTGTTCATGTTTACCGTGTAAAATGTTCGTCTGACAATGAAACGCTCGATCAAGGAAGAGTATCGTCAAATGTTTTAGAATTCGCATCAGAGACGATTATGTTAGGTTAGATGAGTTGAGTGTCCTAATAGGTTTACTCATGGCTCTTCTATTTACTTCTATATAAGAAATTATGGATGTAGTAATTTACACTACGAATATTATTTAACAATATATAACTTTTGAAGAGATCTGCATGGTAATATTAGTAGTTAGCTTCAGTGTACTACTACGGGGATCAAGGATATTGCCACATGTTGTCTCTTTACTTATTTTTACTTCTATTGTCTGGTTCCTCATAGATACTTTATTAAAAGCAATTTTATCTTCAATATTCATTGGTAAACTGTAATAAAAATACTTCTTCCTTAATCATATCACTATCATTTTCAAAATATCGAAAATAAATTTTCATTATTTCTTCATCCGATGGTATCTTAAACTTTTAATAAAGTATCTATGTAAACAGACAATAGAAATGAAAATAAGTAACGCGCAAACAAAACTTGGCGAATCTCTTGTTTCAAAGTAGAATATTTTAACTAATTTATCTAATGGTTATAACATAGTGGCTAACTGATTCACAATAACCATTTATTAGTTTAGCATTGTATCTGAATAATGGTGTACGATAGAATTTATAGTATTTATTATGAAATTGTGGTAGCGATGCTTTCGTTCTTCAGAGATTAATAAGCACAAGATCTTCGTTCGCCACAGACGGTGAGATATAATATTGATTATATAGTTGATTATGTTCAACGATTATTTGCACATTGATCATTTAAAAATTTGACAGAGTTATCTTCTTTTGTTTAAACTAGTTTCATTTTGATTCATTGATAAGGCTTGTGAGCGAGTCAATTTTAGTTATACGCGTTTGTAATAGTCGAAACATGCTATCATTTATTCTAATGTGACATGTGCAGTTACGATAGCTATGGAAAATTGTTCATACATACTTTGCTTCGTCCGATTTGTTGTAAAAGTTTCTTTCACCACTGGACAACGAACTTCATAAATTAAACAGATTCCGAAAATGGTTCTCGGCTTCATCAAATCAACAACCTAACATTGATTTTTTCGATGTATCGGTTGATCTTGGTTCTGTGATTGATGTTAATGAGTCAGATTCTGTTCAAAACGTTTGTAGCATCCGAAAAACTTCGTCAATACATGTTCACCTGATTTTGTTTACTCTAGAATTTGTCGATTTTATCCACCATTTGTTTATAACTGATAAAGAGTACAAAATAGCTTCTCTAATTTAATTATATTTGATTGGCTTTTATGATCATAGAATTTCAAAGCAAAATCAAGTTCAAATCATTTCACCGATGAACTTCTTTCCACAAATCGAAAGAAGCAAAATATATATGGACAACTTTGTCGCTGCGGTTGTAGTTGCATGTACCAACGTGGGAACTAATGCTGAAAAATTTTTATTATGGTATTAAATAAACGTTGAACGTTGTCGACAAATTTTCATTAAGTGTAATATCAATAGCCCAATCGACTTGTAATTAAGTGACATCAAATGATCAATGGACGTTATAGTGATAATATTTCTGATAATATTGTCGAATCAAGTAAAATTAAGACAACAACAGGTTGTGCATTAATTCAAAAACTGTCAAAATTGAATTATATTTAAATATGTTATAGTTGATAATAAATAATTATGAGAAACTGGGAGAGACGACATATGACTCAGTTTTCGATTTGATGAAACTCAAAAAACTAAATACCAGTATTTTAACATTAGTCAAAAAAATGAAAGCTAATGAAATGAATAAATATGAAATTTTGAAAGTTTTAAATGTAAGTAAAATATAAGATTAGACAAGGACATGTTATGGATGAAGTCTAATATTCTGTACCAAACACACAACAATAAGGAAACACATTGATCTATTGTCACAATACAGAAAATCTATCGCTTACTTTGATTAGAATTGGTGCAATACTAGAACATGGTGATATAACAAGTTTTCTACATCTGTCATGACAAATAAAGTTGCAAACTAAAAATAGAGCAAAGAAGAAAAAACACATATAATAGTTAGCAGTTATTTATAAGTACTCTTATTTAAGTGCATAATATCAAATATTTATCATCAATTTCTTTGTTATTTGATTACACAATAAAAAATGTGCATCAATTTCTAATACATACCTTCACAATAATAACCTTGTCCAATAAGACCCCATAACATTTCTACACAATGATGACAATAAGTCGGTTTATGAAATGTTTTTTTAACAAAAAAATGTCCATGGCCTTCTTGATAATTATCTTGATTACTATGAAGTCCAGAGTCTATAAAACTGGCTCCAAATCCTGCGACTGTACGTAAATGATCATTCATATTACCATCATTGGTAAGACCGTCTGTGTTAGTCAATGGATCATCTGGAATCATGGAAGGATAACACATATACGACGGTTTGGTTACCTCTTGTTGTTCTGTACTGTCCGTACCCGTGACAAGTCGCAACGTACTACGAAATGTTTCATGAATTAGAGAGGTATTAGTCGTTGTTGGCGAATTTTGAGAATAAAAATTTGGTGGAGATGATATTGTTTGTAATTTATTTTGATTTGATGTCGTATTTTGATTATTTGTAGTTACAGTCGGTGTTGACGGTGTTTTATGCGTTAAACGGTTAGTAGGATTATGGGTTGTTGTTGATGTTGGAGGCCAATCGGCCATACAATAACAAACTGTTGTAGAACTAGTCTAATTATTAATTACGTTTGAATAACTTTTTCGTTGTTTGTTAATGTGTATTGTCTCCACCTTCTCATTTTTGTTGTGGCTATTGTTAGTTTTTGTTAACAAAACATTGTCATTTTGAATTTGAGCAAAATAATACATTAATTTTTTTCTTTCGTTCGTTCCTTTTTTGAGATATATTTTCACTTTTTGATTATTCGAGTGTACAGAACGGCGGCCATAATATGGAACATGGTACATCGAACTTAAAAATGACGTTTTCCACTTGGTTTAAAATCTGTTCGGTTCATTAAAGCGAAATAAACTGGAAAGAAGACAGTAAAACTTAATAAACAGAAAACAGTTAAATTGATGTTTGCTTCTTAAAAGACAATAAAACGAAAAACTGCACGATTCAGTGCAAAAAGTGTCTATAACACAGTAATGCAAACGTACAGAAAAAATTGATTTCTGGAGTTTAAATGAATTCCACTATTGGTACTGGTAAATGCTGGAAACGAATTCCTGTTAGCATAGCAGGAAAAGTTTTGGTTGGGAATAATGCCACACAATGCAATTCTATATGACAATTCTATGATTTCTGATGTTTTATTGTAGCGATTTGCTTCTAGATTTGTTTTCAAGATGTCTCAACTATGTACAGTCTATCGGCCGACCATAAAACAAAATGGAAGATAGGATGAATCGCGTGGAAATAGGATGAATCACGTACTTTTGACATAAATTGTATTTTATCATAACTAAGTTATGCTAAAAATGGCAGCTCATCGGGGCGAGCTGTTTTAGTTCGTACAAATACTAAACTACGTATAGCACTAAAACGGCTCGTCCCAATAAGCTGGGATTTTTACCATAACTTAGTTATAATAACATAACATTTCTGTAAAAGCACGTGAACTTCTGGTTCGAAAAATTCCTGCATATGCTGAATCTGTAACTCAAACGAAGCATTTTTCCCATGGTTGGGTGATAGGCTGGTATGTTTGTCTAGTAGATCAAGACCAGCCTCAAGTCACAACTATATTTCGCAGTAGATTAATCTTTTAATCGAAACAAATGGACTAATGAGATCATGATAACAAAATTATTACTAAAATGAATTCTTAGAATTAATCGATAGTAGACTTGTGTAAACAACACCGGGGCTCAGTTATGTACCAAGGATTTTGGTAAGGAGTCGACATCTAGAATAAAATCATCCTTTGAAGCAGGATTTTACAGCAATATTTGCAGACAAATACAAAAGATTTAGTTTATTAGATGTACACCGTAATAAATATCTCAAGGGGTGGGTCTGTGCCAGTTCTGCCCATCTTCTGGATACAGACCTACCGGGGCTACATCTACTTCCATATCTTTTAAATTTTGTTTTTTTAAATGATCAAACAAGTATCTAGCTTACCTGAACGAAAGTTTATTCCGCCTACTAACGCTTTTCGTAATTTTGAAAAGATTGTTCGTATTACACGAATTGACCGATCAGTTACATTTTGGCTGTTCGCTTTCAGTCCCTTGTTTATAGAAGCCTAGATTTTTGATTTACGTAAACAAAACTCAATTAATCTCAACGATATTGTCACAGATGAACGTACATATGGCATTATAGAAAGTGGAGTCATCCATCACACCATTGCTCATTTCTCGAACTATTACTGATTGATTGAATATAAACGATTCATATTATGCTCCTCATAATTTCTTTCTAATTAATAAATCCGCCTCATCGATAAGCTGACAGTAATGGAGTAAAAGTTTTTTTCTATTGTACGATCTTTTTAACTTTTTAACTCGACGGCTGCGTATAACAAAAGTTTTCCGACCAGCGGCGGTGGCAGAGCCTCGTTAAAAGCTTTTCCACCTTCGACGACGGCAAGTAAAAAAAATTGTTCAATCGGCGAAGGCTAAAAGATTATTTAAAACTTTGGATCGTCAGCGGAGGGCCGCAACCAAATTTGAATACGAAGCTTAATTTAAGCCAAGATCTAATGTCAATTTCATCAAATTGTTTATTTTATTTTCAATCAAAGTAATGAGACTAAAACAAGTTTGTACGACGAGAACCTCCAAAAAGACTTCGCAGCAGCGCTGAAAATCCAAAAAAAATTACCCATCAGCGGCGGCCAGGAACTCCAGAAATGTTCGGCGGCGGTGGGGCCAAAAATCTTAGTTATCCAGCGGCGCGGCGCACAGGCCTAGACGTGGGATCAAAAGATCAGTTTGAAACAGCGTTTGTACAGATTTGTACATTAGAAAAATGAAAAGAAGAAAGAGGTACGATTAAAAAGACATTGTCAGCAAAAGGATAATTTCGTAGGTAGGTTGAAGAGAAAAAGGGAAGCCATATTTAAAGTCACCATATAAACAAAACTAATCCAAGCGCAGTACCGACACATTTAACACCAGCTGTTCAAAAATTAGAAACAGTTAAAGATAGAAATAACAACGTCAATAGTATAATGATCTTGACGAAAGCTGAATTATATAAAACAAAAAAGGAATACTTAGAGATGAGCAAGAAGTAAATTGAAAAGTAAATTCATCAAACATTTTTGAAATAACCGAGAGAAAAGAGGCATGACGATAGCATGTGATGTCAGCAACAACAACTTTTCCAAGGGAGAAACAGTAGAATTCCAAGCAGCAGTGGACTCCCAGACCTACAGAAGCCTGGAGAATCCTATACAAACTTCCGAAAGTTCGAGAAACTGGAGGAATCCCTGGGAGTACAAGAAAAAATCGAAAAAAGGGATTAGAATCCGATGAAATCCCGAAAATCTGTAAAAATAGGGCTAAGCGGAAAAAACGCGGGAAAATTCAAAAACGATCAGGAAAATTCTTCGGGCTCAGCAAAGTCACGAAGAATAACAAGGGGTTCCAAGGAGTATAACAAAATTTGAAAAAAATTGATTGCCTGTGGAGTGGAGCCCAGATTATAAAAGTCACAAAATCTGCTGTTTCCCCCTTAACCTGAATAGATACAGTAAATACAAATTTCGATAAGAATTTAGAACGATCAGAAGAAAGTATATCAGTGAATAATAAAATGAAGATGAGATGAAAGAAGTCTCACCAGAAGGAGGAAAGAAAAGGATCAGTATCAAAAGTAGACTTTTTACTTTTATCACGGTTAATATATCGTATGAAGGAGTCCATCCATCGTGGGCAAGTCTGAAGTAGTATGGGAAGGAATCTATCCCTAAAGAAAAAAATAAGAGTTGAAAAGTTTCTCTATTTCGGCATCTGTTAAAACAAATTGGAAGCTTACAAACATGGATTTAGATAGAGTGAAGCGAGATGCAGACACTCTGATATCATTGGATCGGAAAATGGAGAAGAGAGAGTGAAAATAGAACGAGTTTTTGCAACTTTTGACTAAAAATCATCGTTGCTTTTGATAATATTGTGTCTATATATTGTGTCTATAAAACTTGCACTCAAGAAAGGTAAACAGTTAACGTTTAATGCGGATGGTACTCGAATCGCTATATAGCTTGAATTGCGTTCAGAGGTATGAATACACCGCGATTGTCACGAGTAATGTTGAAAACACATCTCAGCCCGAAGTAATCTGGAAATATAGAAGCTCAGTAAATACTTAAGGCTCCCCCTGTCAAAAATCTATTTTTGTCCCATAGTATCCGATCTTGATAAAATTTTCATAGAATATGTTCCTTGTGTTTGATATATCACACACAAAATTTGAGCTCGAAGTATGGAGTTTTCCCAGAGTTACCTTGAAATTAAGGGTAAAAAATTAGGTGTCCGCGCGACCCAGATTTCTTCGCTATTTTACATGCTAGAAAGCTCGGGTAGGTCTTAAAATGTAGCCAAGACTTGTCGCTACAACGAAGCAGGAATCTTTAATAAATTTTTATCGGTTTATTTTTTCCGACAGTTGTTTTTAAAAAGTTGGAAAAATTACGGCTTATTTTTCAGAAAATTTTATTTTCTTCAACATGTGGTATAGGAAGAAACGGAGAATAGTTCGTCTATGGCGAATCGAATGAACACATGCAGAAATACGTGCGGGATACTTTTCTAATGGCTGAAATTTGCAAAACGGTCATTTTTTCGGATTTTGAGTATTTCAGAAAGATCTTTGTAAAACCCTCAAAAACCATCGTAAAACCAACAAACCATAGTGCATTCGAAAGTAGACAGTTAGGACTATCTAAACAAATTGCCATTTTTTGACAGGGAGAGGAGCCTTAAGCTCTCCATAATACATCATACCTCATTTTTTCACTCTTCAGCTCTTCTCAATGAATGGCAAATATTTAAGGGTAAAATTTCATCACAGACACCATCACATTCTGAAAGTTTATTTGAGACAAAGAATCAGATTATTCCTGCACATTTTGGACCCTCGAAGATCTTTCGCAGACATTGGAAACTTTTCCGTCTTTTGAGTTATAACGTTTGAATTCATTTTTTCGCTTTATTTTTGTTATTTTTCCAACTTTTTAAAAACAACTGTCGGAAAAAATAAACCGATAAAAATTTATTAAAGATTCCTGCTTCGTTGTAGCGACA
>CAJNOQ010002907.1:0-22183 GCA_905250885.1 Didymodactylos carnosus | reverse complement strand
CTACATTTTGCGGCATAACGCGAAGTTTACTAGGAAGACATCAACTTTAAGTGCTGAAATTTTTACCACTCATACAACTTCCTACCTGCTTCTGGTTCTGAAAGTTTGAAACAATTTAGATGCAATCTCATTGACTTATGGGCAACGCAAGTTCCAAAATCTCTCCCTACAAACTGAGTGAAAAATCTAAACTTAGTCATTTTTGGACCACTTAACAGGCGTTTAGTAAAATACTTTTGTGTGTTTTCCGGAGTGTTTTTGATGCTCTATCTCGTGGTGGAATCAATTTTACGCTTAAGTGCTGCCTAAATCCGTCAGACCGATTTTGGTGTCTCCCTACAATTTGTACGGAAAACTTAATTCTCCAAAAAAATTTGTGCCAAAGTGCTGAAGCGAAATCGTAAATGATATGGATGGATAGAGAATTTTGCGCTCTACACGATCCACTAGCTTGCTTTTTCTTTATCATCTGTCTTTGATGTGAAAATCGCGTTTTTAGTCATGCTAGTCAAGGTAAAAACGCGTTTTCTGCTTTTTCATGCGTGTATCTCACTCACCTGAAAACATAGAATGCTCAAAATTTTATCGGTAGTGAGAGGTGATGAGATGAGTAAAATAAAAATAAATTTTAGGAATCCGACAAACCACTACGGATTTATGGCAGAAACGGTACTAAACAACCAATTGTAGAATTAATATACGATTCACTCATATATGTATTAGAAACCTTCTTCTGTAGTAAGTTTCGTTTTCCAGCGTGTACATGTACTAAAAAACAAAATTGGCTTGCGTTTTGAAAAACTCCGTTGCCAATCATGAACATATAAACACGTAAAAATAAAAATTGATGCTCCTAAGTCACAAAAGTCTTTCCAAATATCACATATGTCAGCAGTAATCAATCATAATCTGAAATGTCAACTTTTGCTATCATATTACCTAACGAAACCTGTAAGAAACTCATATTTATTTCTGATTGATTAAAATAACGAGATCAGGTGATCTCAAAAATGTTGCCAATAGGCTGACTCATCGGGACCGAAAACAATTAGATCCACGACGTTTATAAACATACGTATGCTAGATTTAGATCTTTCGGATGCTCCAACCATTTCTACCCACTGTGATCCTCACGCAGATCATGATTCTGAGTCATGGCTATTACAGTTTCGCACATCGAACGTTTTCTTTGAACACTACCAATAGTAAAATTCCAAAATAGAAAATGAACTGTAAACTAGGCCTTTGATAGTTCATAGTTCCTTGTACTGCAGTTTCCGTTCTGAATTAGGAACGGTTCACTAGTTCCAGTTTCTGCGAACGGGAACTGCAATTCTTTTTTGACTAGAAACTGCTCAGTGTCCTTAGTGATTTGTCGATATATTATGTATTTCATTTCGCAAACATAAGATTTTGAAAGAGTGAGTACTGAAAAGAGATATGCTCAAAGAGACTCTCAGATTAGGTGGTAGACTTTGCGGATTGAATTTAGTTCATTACTTCTTAATAGTCAAAAATTGAATAGTCAACTTTATCCTAATTTTAACATATGTTTTCTTATTATTTTAGATAATAACTATTTTTACTATTACTTAGATGCAAAGTCAATATATAGATAGAATAAGTCAGAACTTAATGTATTACCAATATCAAATGTTTTTTCTACTTAGACATGGATGGAAATCCTAATATGTATGTTATTTGTACTTCTAATACACATGAGGGATGAGATCGTTTTAAGAATCGATAATCGGAGGATAGAATCAGAGTATCAGTGAAAGAGGTAAATGAGTCAAAATATGATTTTTAGATTTTTCTGCTGATGAAAATTCTCCTGGTTTTAGGAGCTGATTTTTAAGATTTTCTCCTGATTTTCAATTGTTTTCCTGCATCGATTTTGTTTTTTTTCAAAACTACTTATGATTTAACTATCGTAAACTACTATGACTAACATGTTTTCTTATTATTTTAGAATCGGCAATCGCGATCTAACAGAATAAATTGGGCAAAATATGTTTTTTTAATATGTGAAAAAAATAACTGCGATCGCCAACAAAGTAAAAAACGATCTTAAATGTTGCTCTATTTTTAATATGTGAGAAGATTCTCTCTAAATCATTCTTATATTGATTCGTACGTCTTTTTTTTATGAGCTTTATATTTGTTTGAGTGTGCGAGCATGTGTGTGTGTTTTATCGTTCCTTTTTATCCGCTTGCTTTTATTCTGTATCTTTGTGGCTTTCATGTTTCTAATAAAAAAAAAACTGATTTTAAAAGAACCGATAGACTTGTTACTTCACGTTAGCCAGCTAATATATATATCATACACACGCTTATTGAATTTTAGTTATCTTTACCATACAGTATAAAACCGGACTGCTTGGAGACATACTAAATGTAGAAATATCTTTTTTTTAATTTAATCCATTAAACGTAAATAAAATTGGCAAATGCATTAAACTAATTTTATACTTTTTTTCACAAAAACTTTTCTTTTTGCCCTATATTTTATAATAAATTTTCAATTTCTGATTTTATAATCTATTTATTTATTTATTTATTTTTTATTTACAAAAAATTAATCTCATCTTTTATAAAAAAAAAAAAGGGAAAATTAAATCTGACATATTCGAGAAAAATGTAAAAATATCTGACTGACATCAAGTACGTATAATTAATGGTTCATTCAATGTGTAGGATTAATCTGACTATCTTCGACATCTCTTGTGGATGGAATGTAGACTTTAAAACAATATTTATTGATGGCAAATGAACCCTTTTTTTAAAGAAAAATAAATATGAATAGGATTAGAGAAAAAGCATGATATACATACAGGATTGATAATAGTACAATCAGCCACATTTTCTGTAACGGATGCAAATTTATCACAAAATACAATGAGATCGGGTAATGGATATAGATATAATGAATGATCATATGGCCAATAGATTGGCGTCATATATACGGGTAATGGTGATAAATGACCTTGAGAGATAATTGTACGACATAGCTGAAAAGAATGGCAAAAAATCATTTAAATGAAAATGTTCCATAGAAGAGCTTTTACATGATTTGGATAATTATCAGTTGGTAATTTGATACAATAACGGCATAATTTTTGTAATAAATCTTCTCGAAATATAACAATTTCTTGTGTGCAATATTGAATTCGCACCGGATTTGTTGTTAAATGAACATGACGTAGACGTTTTTTCAGTATATCTTGGATACTGGATGGAAATGGGGCACTATAACTCATAAAAACGTTAAAGAAAAATTGTCATCAAATGCTAAATATCCTACTTACCGTGGATATATTTTTGAGCAATGACGATCTTGTGGTCCAGGAACAAAAACAAAATGAGCTTTTTCACATAGAGTTGAATATTGTGAGACAAGTTGAGTAAATTTTTTAAAAGCATCTGAAAATAAGAAAAATCTATCTCGTTCGTACAACATAAATTTTGAAAGGAAGCGAGTATTTATATATTTATAACTTTCAGACCTCTTTTAGTAGAGAGATCATAGTGATGAACAATCTAACTATCCTACTCATACGATTATTTACCACCAAGAGAAAAGAAACGTCATAATACACATACCTGCCAAGTCATTAATATATAAATTAGACGTTGGACGAGATAAAAAATTTCCGCAAAAAATAAAAGCAAATGGTGGATCTTCAGCAAAACCTTGAAATAATATTTGAATTTGTTCCATAACCTCGAAATTAGATAAAATAAGAGCAACAAATAAAAATATTAAGAAAATATGAAATATTTTACTTTTTTATCATCAAACCAAACATCGGATAAAAAAACAAATGCATCATCAGTTTTTTCTTCAATTTCTTTAAGACGAAGTTTTGTTTTTTGACTAGTATCATGTAAATTTCCTGTTAAATTAATATCGCCAAAGTAGGATCTAAACACGAACAATCAGACATCTGTACTATTGCTTTGTTCAATTTTTCTTACCTGGTTATTGTTTGTGTTTCAGGTGGTGGAAGCCCGATAGCTGATACTTGAAAAATACCGTCATCAATATAACCTTCGGCTAATACAAAGCAATTTTCAAAATAAAACCCATGATGAAATACGGCATCAATTAAATTCACTGAAATAACACCCGATGGATCTTGTAAATCGTACTTTGTCTATAATAAGAAAAAAGTTAGACGATATAAAACAAATAAATTAAGTGCACACACACACTTCATGCAATTGTGATAACATTCCCAATACAACAACTTTTTCGGATTTTGAACCGGCTGCTAATAAATGTTCAATATTTTTCAACTATAAAAAAAAGAAATTTGATAACTTTCGAATGGACTAAATACAGATATATGTAATTTACCTGATATCTTTGCGATTTGTTAGTTAATCCAGGTGCAAGATTTAGTTGCGAAAAGACATCATGTCGAAGTGTTCTCTGGAAATAGAAAGTTGGAAATGCACTCATTTTCGAATCACAACCGTATAGTATACTTGTAACAATAGATCATAACGCTCCCAAAACACTTCTGAACGTGTTTTTGCACTACCAAATAAATCTGAATCAATTTCCTTTCTAAACAGAGAAAAACTTTATAAAATCGCGTGTACGAGAGAAATCAACAGATAAAACTAACTTAATGAATTTTTTTGTTGTCCTGGAATAAACATACTTTGGCATGGAAAATGCATTTATCACAGAAAATAAACCTTCATTACTTAATAAACAATAGATAATAGCAACGTTGCAAGCTACACTTATATAATGCTTACTGGGAATCAGCTGATAATTGTGCGTCAAGTTCATTAACAACAAGAACAACTGTATCTTTGTCAATGATTGATGATGAAACTAAGTTAAAGAAAATATATAATTTATAAGTCTTCTTTTCAACTTCTATAACTTACGATTTCGTTTTGTAAGAAGATCAATAAGTTGATCTAACCAAAATGTGAGAGAAGTCGATGGTATTTTCGATGCAAGATCTAACAAATATTGTGATCCATCGCTTAATAAAACAAAAGAACATTATTTTTTCTAAGCGAAGAAAAAATTATCACATACAGTTTTACATCAAGTCCTCTCAAACGAAATGTTGATTGTATAATCGATTTTATTTCGTTAGTCATCTAGAACTCCAGTGGAATCAAATAAAACAGAAAAACTTTTATATTATTTTGTTAACAGTAAGAAATATTGAATAAAAGAAGAACATGATACTTAAGAATAACAAATTTATTTATAAAATATCTCTAAATGCACCAACATTCCGATCAACATGTGTCATATACGATCGAGTTAACTCTAACGCTTTATAATAGTCGTTTATATCAATATTTGTTAACACACGAATAGAAATTGCTTCTAATTTACTTATGTTTCGACCATTTCGAATGAGTTTACCATAAATTTGAATACAATCATCTCTTTTCAATGAATTTAATATCGATTTATTGGCAATATTATTAAATGATACAGTTAATTTATTGACATCATCATGTAGGAGTATTGTATTCGTTAACATATTCCAAGATTCAACCAGTGCCGTAATGCACACTTTATCCGTTTGAGGAACAGGTGATGTTATTGATATGTCAAATATTTGAGATAGATTCAGCCAAGAAGCCATTACAAATAAACTAAAAATGGAATAGTAAAAAAAACAGACTTTCCAGTTGAACATTATGAAATTTTTATGTCAATTTATCAGTGGTACACATTAAAAAAAATCAAAGAGAGAAGTGACTTACCTCACTTGCCAAATTCTCCTCGATACATTGCCGCAATAAGTTCTTACTACTATAGAATTGTCCTCTTAAACAGTATACTATTAGTTCTACCACGGTACACATATATTTTCTTCTTTATTTTTGTACTAGAAACATGAAAGCCACAAAGATACAGAATAAAAGCAAGCGGAAAAAAAGGAACGACAAAACACACACACATGCTCGCACACTCAAACAAATACAAAGCTCATCAAAAAAGACGTACGGATCGATATGAAAAAAATAACTGCGATCGTCAACAAAGTAAAAAAAGATCTTAAATGTTGCTCTATTTTTAATATGTGAGAAGATTCTCTCTGACTCATTCTTTAAAATACGATGTACTTTGTTCAATATAAAACATATTAAAAAAAACAAGAATCACTCGAGTATCATACCATCAATAATACAAAAAAAAAAATCATCGTATTTTTAGGCTACTAAGCCAACATGTATATATAGTGCCACTTCTTTTGTGTTCATATTTTTTAATTAGTCTAATCTACTATAACAAAAATGAAAATGTTCTTTTAACATAACCGAAACTAAGAGTACAAACACATCTCACCGTAATTAAAAGAAGAAAACAAACGACTTTTGTTTAGGTTTTTCTCCTTTAAAAAGCCTAGGAGATTAACGCAGCGTTTTTTCCTATCACCGAGTTATTTATAAAAACTAATATAATTTCTCTCTTTCTCCCTCTGTCTTGTTACACACTCACACACAGGGCAACATAAAGAAGAGACCAACATTTTTTTTATCATTTCATATTGTTTAAAAACAAACAAACAGAAGATCAATATAATATAAAAGTTATCTTTTCTTGGTATTTTTTCCCTAGAAAAAATAACCATCGATAATATACAATTTTGTTGTTTTGTTTTGACTTTGACACATTATTCGATATTTGTTAAAAAATGAGAGAGTGACACACGATAAAAACGCCTAAGAAAGGAGAATAAATGCAATTTTCAGCCGATAAAAAAGTTTGTTTATATTGCACGTTCACCTCGTTTGTTCTTTTTCTTCTTCTTCATGTTTATAACCTAGGATGTGGATGTGCCATTATTATTTTCCTCTGTTTCATCATCAGCGTTTAGATTGTTTTCAAGAGTAATGCCGTTCATAGATGATGTCAATTGTTCGGTACTCTCACTGGCAGAAGGTGATGAATTATTATCGTCTGTGTTATCATTATTATTCGTATGTGATGCACGATTGTCTGAACTATTATCATTTATATTCGGTAATGTTGAAGAAGAAGGTTCCGAGCGATTCATTGACATTTGTATTAATGATTGTATACGACGCTGAGCAAACTAAAGATAACAAAAATGTTTTACTTCCCAAGAAAGTAATAAACACTGCTACATACTTGACTAGCTTGAAACGGACCGATAATTTTCACTGGAACTTCGTTTGACTGCGTTTGTTGCTGTGAATCATCAGGTAATTTAATAGCTGCACCGGTTTGTCGCTGTAACTCGCGAACCTGTAATACTTTTTCTGTCTATAATTTTGCGTTTTATTGATAACGTTACTTACATTTTGTCCTCCCTTGCCGATCAGACGTCCAATAACTGAGCTTGGAATAAAAACTTCAGCTCGAAGTTTTACATCGTCATTACCAGCATAGCCTTAAAAAAAATCGCTCATGAATTAATCAAACAAATGCCTAAGAAACTTTACCTTCTTGTCGAATTTTATCATAAATATAATATTGAGCCTAAATATACAGTAAACCATATTGAAATAACGGCTATAAAATTTAGGAACAATTTTGCATACCTTCCATTGTGCCTCTGGTGTTCCTATAATGGTAACTTGACGATCAATTATTTTGTTTTGATCTTCATCTGGACTTATTGGAGCAATCTGGTGGAAAACAGAAAATGGTACAAGTTCTTAGAAAACAAAAATCATTCTGAGTATACTTTAACGGAGGCATTTGAATGTTTGATTATGCTTTTAATAAATAGTCCTTTCGTTCCAATAATTGCTCCAACAACTGTATTTGGCACATACAAATTAACTGTTTCATTGGCCACTGGATTTGACATTCGTGAATAATTACTGTTGGCCATATTATTATATGTTCCGCTATTACTATTCAAATTCGTTGTAGGAACCATATAATAGCCACCAGGAGTGGGATAAAATGGCGAAGGCTGCAACAACACGCAGTATATAAATCATTTGCAAATGTCTAACGAGACATTTACTTACATAGTAAGGATTTGAAAAATTTGGTTGATGATTTAATTTTGGTACCATCGTATTTGAAAAATTTGTTGGTAGGATTTGTTGTGGATGTGAAAGTGTTGATGACGCAGGTGGCGGTAATTGAGCAGATTGGAGAACAATATTTGATGAAGAATGCTGAGGAGGTCCTATCATCATTAATTGTGGCTGACCACTGATACCGTTTGTCCACGCCTTTGTGTAATCATTTTCATGCGCCATGCATAATTTGCTGTACACAGTTTCTAACGCCTTTATTTCATTATCTAATTCACCTTTTATGGTAATAATTCGTTCGCAATTATACGGTGTTACATCATTAACACTAAAAATATACAGTACGTTGAATTTTTGCGAGATCAAGGAACAAGAGACAAACTTGAAGTTCTTTGAAGTGGTAGCCTTTTCAGGAATTCTTCATTGAGAATTTGAACTTGTTCTACAAGTTCTGTATGTTTTGTGTCGTTGAGATGAAACGTCTAGTTTACTGAACCTTTTCTGTGCAGTCACATACATACACACATCAAGGACTACTTAACACATTCACTGCCACATATGCTGAAATATATGACGTGAATACGTCATTCGACGTATACGACAGTGAATGTGTTGATATTCTCATGAAAAACGCTTACCTTGAGACAGTGACGGTACAATCAGACTCTTTTTTAATATTGTTAATAATATTTCCTGCTTTACCAATTATTCTACCAATATAATTATTATGTGCTAATACTTTTAAAACAACCTCACTGAAACGAAATGAAGAATATATATATATAAGTTTTATGCAAAAGGAGAACAAAATATTTTCATACGTCGATCTATTTTTGATTTGTGCATCATCATACATGATTTTCAATATTTCATGGCAGGCTTCAACACAATTGTCTTGTTGTCCTCGAATAATAATAACGCGTTCTTGACTATGCGTAGAATTTGATGCTGATTCTGTCTTATTAACATCAACTCTAAAAATTACATTAAAACTTGAATTTACATCAATGTATCTAAACGAGCATTAATTTGCGTACTTTGCATGGGTCTGTTGTTTAATCTGTTTAATTTGGGCTCCACCTTTTCCGATAATGGCACCCACACATTCGCTTGGTACCAGAATTCTGAGCATGAAAAACACAATTCAGAATGATTTTATTTAAGTTGTGAACAATCAAAATATACCTTAGCGGATAATCATTTGGTGGCCTTGACATAGCCATTTGCCAACGAATAATATTAGGAGATCAGACGTATACGGCGTTTTTAGAATTACACACAGCTTCAAAAAATATACGTAAGGAAAGAGAGGGAACGGATAAAAGAAAAAATACGGAAAAAAGAGAAGATAATAAACGTAACAAAATAAAAATAATCTATAAAACAACGGTACAGTACATAATTGAAACATTTACAGACGGCACGGAGAAACAAACCACAAAAGTCCACGCAATTTCTTGCCTTCCGAAATTTTGGATAATGACTAGTAGACGTTTCTAGGAAAGAGTTCAACCTGTGAAGAAACAAAATCATAGCACTAGTCTCACATTGTTGTGAGCGGTTCCAGAACATCCCATGCGACTTTCGGACAGATCAGTAGAAAAGCAAGATTAGTGAATTGAAAGAGATACACAGAAAGGAAAGGCTTTTTTCATTTAAAAACAATAAAACAAACGAGAAAAGACAGACACAAAACTGTTAAATTAACAAATATGAATTTTCGGCCTTTACTAAAAACTGGAAAATATATGATTGATCGAAAGAAATTTTCAACCAATCCTACGTCTTGCCTGCGTTCCATTCCATTCCAGTCTTCTGATTCCAGTTTTTAGTAAAGGCCACATTTTCTCTCTCTGTTCTGTTGAAACCCGCTTGGCACAGTGATTCAACCAGAAAATGTCGAACGACATCTTTTGCTGTAAATAAAAGTGTGACATATTTGTTCAGTTTTCGTTCTAACAACAAGATATTTAAATAAATATTCGTCACATGTTTTCCTAAGTTTCGTGTAAATTATTTTCACTTGTAGTGTCTTATTGTCTAAAGGATAATGTAATGGCAGGAAAAAAATGGACCTATGCTTAGAAATACTCATTTTTGACTTGATGAGGATCTGTTGGTTTAATTGAAACGTTTGCTTGTTTTTGAGAAGTATATCTTTAATTAAATTTTCAGTCCGACGTATCGTTGTTTACGTATCTGGCTTTTCAGATCTTTTTTTTCACAGTTGATATTATACATCGCATATTTGTTTCAAAAACTAGAAATTGCATGTAATTGGATGATCAAATGTGCAGCATTACAGTGATCTCCAATTATATTCTTTTACGAACGCTCTCTTCTGAAATCAACTATCGAACAGCGCTAATTCTATTAATGTATATATAGTCTCTGTTCTTAGATTCATTTTTTGTCACGTATCTCTTCAATGGATAAAGCAAATCAAGATTGCTATTTTTATGTTACATCAACTTGCACCAAAGTATGACGAAGGATACTTTTACCCATATTTCTTAACAAAGTAGAAATGCTGTTCTTTGCAGGGTACAGCCTGTCCATTTCGGCATTCACCAAAAATACTAAGTTGTGATATTATATGTCCCGCATGGTTACGTGGCACCTGCGTGGACTCGAATTGTTCAATGAGACATACAAATGTTCAAGTAAGTCACTGTCTGCTTTCTGCTACTGAGAGACATTCATCATATTTAGTATCCCCATTTTATACTTATACCTAACTTCATGGCAAATTGAACTTCTCTGAGTTACTAAGTTTCAAGCTAAGCTCATGGTATAGCGATATAATTAATTTAATTTATTTTTAGCGACCAACAATCGGTTTAACATGCTATTTTGAAAGCACAACTACTGGTTGTCTCAAAGTGAATTGTCCGTATATACATATGAAGCCAAGACCGTTTACTGGTGCTGGTGCAAGCAATTTGCGACGTATGCTTTGTCGTGTTAAGTTTATTAACGTTGAAATATTAATTTTTTAATTATTTTTCTAGCTGCATCCATGAATTTAGTCAATAAAGATATCGGAAAAACAAACAGTACGCAAGTATTGACAGCGAACACTAGTCCAGCCTTCCAGAAAACTTCTCTACCGTCTACAACGACAACAAATTTACCTGCCACGACACCAACAACTACTGCGTTAGGTACAATTCCCATAACTATGGAAACAGTTGCATCTGTTACAGGTATGTTTTATCTATATGACTTGAGATGTGGTGAGGCATGAAGGAATAGATTGCTTTTTATCTTTTAGACCCTTTATTAAAAGCACCAGTTCAAAGTATTAGTTTGATAGCAGCAACGCCAATGATTAAAAAAGTGGAAAGTGATTCTAATTTGAATATCATGTCGAATAATACTAGTATACAAATGGAAACTGATAATCAATGTGAAAAAAGCTCTATAATTCGTTCCTCATCATTATCTTCAAATGAACCTTTATATACAAAATTCTCATCAACATCATCTGTACTTCGTCGTATTACATTGCCACTAGAGATTACAACGGTTGATCAAGCACCAGAATCTAATAGCTCTGATAATAGAATATCAAAGTCAACTATAAATAACCGTTGTGTTATCAGTGAATCAAAACCAGAGAATGATGACCAATCAATAGTGACAACAACTCCAAACGATATTTCGAAAACGAAACCGTGTACGACAACTCTGAAAAGAAATAGTTTTCAACGAAGAAATGTTGTGATAGCCGATACTCAGCCAACAACAACAGTAACACAATCAAATCAACGAGAATTTGTTGCAACAGCAAAATCAAATCGTGTAGTGGTTACAGCCGACCCATCAATTAAATCACGTATAACATCAAATAAATTTCTAGCTAGTCAACAGAATAATGATGAACAATTAAGAACAAACGTTGATAGTGCGAATAATAGTGGAAAACAATCTACCACGCCTCCATTAAATGTCAGTGATGAAGACAGTGATATTGATATTGATGATTTATTTATACAAGAAAATAAGAAACAAGGTGTCAACGTAAAACCTAGTACGTTTTTTAATCTTATTTGAGAATGAAATAAATAACTGATTGAAGATTTATGTAAAGTAATTGTTCACATACATTTATTTTACTTTTAGTTCTTACTGACGCATCGTTAGTTGATATATCATTTCCGTGTTCTGTACAATCCAATCGTTTTTCATTTATGACCATGAAACAGCAACAGCCGTCAGATACAACAAATGAACAAAACAAATCTAAACCAATACGTCTGAATCGTGAACGCTTAACGGCACCGTCGACTAATCAGTCGACACCGTCATCATTATCTTCTGCTATAACTACACCTCAATTATCTGGTATTACGACAAATTTGAGTTCACCCTTGTCAAATCAAGCACATTTGGAAAAGAAAGTAAGGATACATTTTTTATCATCGTATTTGTTCTTCTGGCGTATTGGAAGATGTGAGTAGATAACTGAATTTTTTGAAAATGTCACTAAGTCGTGAGTTTTTCGCTAGCGTGACATACGGCGAGAAACTGCGCTTTTGTCAGATGTTACTAAATATTCGATTCATTGAAAAGTGGAGATGACTTGAATTTGATAAAAACAAAAACTGTATAATCATTTTTGTTTTAGTGTACTGACAAGAAAAACTATACTTTAGATTGACAGAAATTGTAGGATGTGATATTTGTAAATGTTTGGATACTAGATGCAAGAATTCGCTCGTTGAGCAATAGCAATAAAATATGACCAGTGTGCAGTTTATACTTCCACATGATTAGACAAATCCAGCTCCGATACAATAGGTTTACGTTTCAGCCTTTTGCTCAAAATCAACCCAAATTTATCATTCCTTTAAATATATTGTTGTTCTAACACATTTGTTTGAGTTTTTTTCAAAAATGTTTTTGGTTTGTTTTAGGAATCAGCGGGTATGTCGTTTATTATTATCAACAGCATCATCAGTATCAGTATTATCCATCAATATTGCTGTCCGTTTTTTTTTCTGTTGTTCAATAGCAGTAGGAATATCGGATGAACTATGTCCTTTTGTCTTTTTTTCACGTACCAATTTTTTTTGATTGAGAAAAAGGTGCTGAGAACAAAAAGTCAGCGGAAAAAAACATGAGATTTGTTCTGATCTACCATACTTATGGACATGCTGGATTTATTCGTTCCATATCAGTTCTGGATCCGGATAATCTAGATTGCGATAATTTTTTCTTTTCAATTTATTTTGCACTGGCACCAGAAAAAAAAAGTTGAAAAAAGAATATTGGCGGATTTTTGTTTTCTTGTTTTTATTGTTCACGTTTTCTTTTTTTTTGATGATGTTGTTATTAACTGTGTTTGTTGTTGCTGTTGTACTTTGAGCAAACACATCTGTCTATCTAGGTATTTTAGGTTCAAATCAACTACAAGAAACGATTTTAAGTTCGCAAAAGTAAGTAGGACAATTAGTCTAGACGATTTTTGCTGTCATTACCACTCTGTCTATTCTTTTTCAAATGTCAGTCTTAGCGAACTCTTTAGCGGTTGGTGTTTTTAGTGAATAGCTTATATTTCCTTTTTAGGCAATCTATTCAGAATGATCGCCAGAAGCAGACATCAAATGTTCATCAACGATCTATTATATGTTCATCAACGAGAAATCCAAGTGCTGACAGCATGTTGATGAAAAAAATTGACTCGACTAATGAAACAAATAATAATAAGACACAAAAAACTGATTTTTCTACTGTGTGTTTTTCTCCTGTATCTTCTTCTACGTCTGTATCAGCTGCTTTGAAAGATTCAAATCATCGCAAACGTCCAACTATTCAATCACCAACAGCTGCAAAACGCTTTGCTAATGAAGTTACTCGTTTACCTCCTACCATTGGTGATCTTTGTCTCACTGATCTTTCATCAAGCTCAGATACCGATTCTAATCGTCGATATCATTTTCATCAACAACAAAACAATCGTCCTAAATCACCATCACATCGTGCGACGAAACCAACAATGATGGATACTTCGTCAGTAAATCGCCCAATGTCTTCATTTGATTGGAACAAGGAAACTTCTGACTTTATTAAAAACTTACGAAAACCTTCACCATCAGCTGTTACTACAAATCGACCAATAATGAACCATACAACTGTAATCCGACCTTTAATGCAGCGACCTCATCTTCAGCATTCGTTAGAAAATGGAAATATAAGAGGACAACCATGTGTTGCAGTTAAACGATATAATAATGACAATTCGTTCAAACAACGTTCATTAATTAATAAAATAAATGATGTCAAACCTACTTTGCTTACTTCATCTACTATTAATCAATGTATAAAACCATTTGATCCACCAACTGAAGTATTATCTACTATGAAAAACGAAGAAGAAAAACAGACTACTCCGTTATCTTTGTCAACAAAACAAATTGATTCTTCACCAACAATTAACAACAACAACAATGTTGATTTGTCTTCTGTTCAGCCTACTGTTACCTCACAAGAACAGTCAGTACCCGTTCAGATTAATACTAACGACGTAAAAACAATTACAATGCCACAGCCAGTAGTGCAATCCACAACAGTTGACGATTTTGATGGTTTATTATTAAATGATGTTGACTTTTTAGATGAAGCATTTCAGGCAGCTGACGAATTACTTCTCTTGTACAAACCAAATATTTAAATAAGAAAATATTTTCTCTGTCTCTTTCTCTGTGTCTGTGTCACTCATATACAATCCGTTTCTTCGATATACGTTTCTCGTTCTATGTGTTCGTTTTTCTATTTAATATATTGACATGTGTCCGTTTTTTTTTGAAACTCGTCTTCATTTGTTTTTGAGTCGATTTTGTCCCATTTATTTCTTGTTAAAAAGTTTTTTTTTGTGTTTAATACCATTTTACTTGGTGTGGTGGGTTTCAAAAAATAAAACAGCAGTTAAAAAATGTAAAAAATATTTTTTTTTAAATTAATGAAGTCTTGTTATATGTCTCTTTCGTTTTCTATAATTGCTGTTATCTTTACTTGAGAAGAACTCTTTTCATTATTGTATATATGTTATATACAAGATTAATTTATTTTGATCGATTTTATTATAAAGGACTATCAGCTATGTGTGTAATTGTTTTTTCTGCTCTTTTGTTGTTGATAAGTTTATTTTATTTAAGATGTGTGTAATTGAACTATATAATGTATATAAACAGTATCTTTTATATAATAAAATGTTAAAAACCAAACAAGTTATCACTAAACATAGTTCTTTCATTCTGACTGATATAATAACAACTGGTATTTTAAATTTGAGAGAGAAACAAGTTATTTAACCGCCGTGTTAGAGAGCTGAAAGTTAAATTAAATTTTTGCAATTATTTCAATATAAATTGTAAAGCTAAACTATTGTAAAAATCTTTCATTTCTAGATGGTATGTTGAATTTTTACTAATTCTGAAAGAGAAAAAGAAAAATCTTTGTATAAAACGAAAATGAATTCACTTCTTACACCTACAAATGTAAGTTATAATTATACTTATGTAATAATCAAGATAAACAAGCTTTAATATTCATTTTTCAGCTTTGTTCTCAGTGTGCATCATTTTTATTTCAATCTTTACGGTATTTACCTCAAAGTGTTCAGCAAACGTATGAATATGCATTTAAACAAATCCATAATTTAAGTAATATAAAAACAAGACACAAACAAGCATTCAAAGTACTTATTATAATATTAAAAAATATCATGATAAACAATTTCTCTTTGTTTTAGTATGATCATGAATCAAAATCTTATCTATCAACTTTACAGCTAAATCCTAATCTATTCTTTTTCGACAATGTAACAATTGAAAGTATACTAAATCAACCATTAACAGAAGGTAACTCCAAAAATATGAGATAGGTAGTTTTATCGCAATTTTATTTATTTTTATCAGAAATTCAATCAAGTTTATCGTTGTTAACAACCGTGCCATCAGGAAAAAATATATCGGCATCCTGTTTATCATGTCGAGCTGGACTCTCCCAACATCTAACACATAATGATTTATTGAAAGTCGAAAATTTAGGTGAGCTACACAACATCACTGAAACAACAAGTCATTTTTGAAAACTATCGGATTTGATCATTTAGTGTATAATCAATTTCGTGGATTTAAAACACGGCATTCATCGCCTGGAGGAATAAGTGGTGGAAGTCGAGCACCTAGCTTTGATTCGGTTAAGTCAGCTACATCTAGTACAATTCATCAAGATCAATCATTGCCATCATTTTTTCAAAGAGTACACGTTCTACTTAAACGATAAATTAACGTTTTTTCAAGTCATTTCTCTGTTCTTTTATAGATTATTCAGTTGGTTCGTCCGTCATCTCAAAGCGAAAGTAAACGTTTAAATGACTTACTTCATATAGCGAATAATGCCGATGAACAACAAAGAGTAAAAGTGGCATTTGCTGAAGGTAATTCTCGAGTTTGTTATTACTTATGTTTTATATTCACTTCATTCCACTTTAGGCTATGCTGCTGCAGGTAGTGATTCACAACCAAAAGAGCGGCCGTCTATATTAAAAGCTGTACGCACTATATTATTTTATGGAATTTTGATGATGCTTATTGTGAATATTGTTTCAGCATTAGGTGGCGGTATGTATTTTTTTATTTAAAACTTGTTCAGTATTCTAACGGATGGTCCAGAGGAAATTATATTCTCACTATTTTTTCTTTATCTCACGTTTCGTGGGTCGCTCAGAGCTAAACTTTTTTAAAAAGATGCGGCAGGAAATTCTCTACAGATTCTTCTAAAATCTTAATGTGTACACATTATGCGGAAAATTTTATATGAAAAGTCTGAAGGACGTCAAAATATCAGCTTTTGTAAATCCGTTTTTTTGGACATAAATTTTCTTCTCCCGGTTAAATGCGCATTAAAATGTAGAAAAGTCTTTTTTTCTATACTTTCAGATGCGCTCGTTCTCATGAGCTGTGAACCGGTCCGTAGCCAGGATTTTTGTGAAGGACGGATCGGCTCTTTTGCCTTCAGAGATAGTCTAAAGTCTTATCAACTAGCAACTTTTTCTGACGGGATTCAGTGGAAAAAATCATTTTTTCAAAAGTCAAGGGACGGACTGGTCCCCCAATCCCCGACTGAACAATCCGAAAACCGAGTGTTTGATAACCGACCAGAAAACGGTCGAATTTGGCTATTTGTAAACTGAAGCATAGCTAAAAGATAAAATTTTCTACAGCCTACACAAAAAGTTTTTTTTTAATTTTATGAACTTTAATATTTTCGCGACCTTCAGAGTTTTTCATATAAAGTTTTTCGCATACAGAAAAAATTTTAGAAGATTCTTGTAGAGAATTTCCTACTGCATCTTTTAAAAAGTTTAGCTCTGAGTGACCAATGAAACGTGAAATAAGGGGAAAATAGTGAGAATATCATTTTTCCTGGAGCATCTGTTATTCTTTTACAACTATTTATTCTATTACAGATGGTGTTCGTGGCGGTTTTGCAAACGCTTTTTCTGTTACAAGTAAATTTGAAATAAATCCAGAAGATGTAAAAGTGAATTTCAGCGATGTTCGAGGCGTACGTAGTTTTAACACTTGTTCATAGCGTTTAATTATTGTTGAGTGATACCAATTTAAGAATATTATTACAAAAACTATGCTGTTTTCAGGCCGAAGAAGCAAAAGACGAACTACGCGAAATCGTTGCATATTTGAAAGATGGCGAAAAATTTACAAAACTTGGTGCACGCTTACCAAAAGGTATTTTTTCAAATATGAAAAATAACTCGAACAGGAAGCATATGATTAATTTCATTTAAGGCGTGTTACTTGTTGGTCAACCAGGAATTGGAAAAACTTTACTTGCACGCGCTGTTGCTGGTGAAGCAGGTGTCCCATTTTTTCACACATCTGGTTCGGAATTTGATGAAATGTTTGTTGGAACTGGTGCTCGACGTGTTCGACAATTATTTAGTGAGTAAAGAAAGAGCATATCTCTACTGTACATTAAAACTTGAACTGATTTTTTTGTTTAGCTGCTGCCAAAGCACGTGCTCCATGCGTCGTTTTTATCGACGAAATTGACAGTGTAGGTGCCAAAAGAACAAGTTCACAACTACATCCATATGCTAACCAGACGATCAATCAGTTATTGGCAGAAATGGATGGGTTGGTATCGAAGCGATGACTAGATTTTTCTATATGTTAATTACTAATATTGTTTAGATTTGATAAAAATGAAGGAATTATACTCTTAGCTGCGACAAATCGTCGTGATTATTTAGATCCAGCCATTTTAAGACCTGGTCGTTTTGATGTTGAAATTCACATTGCACCACCAGATTTACGCGGTAGAAAAGATATATTTGACTTGTATATGTCAAAAGTGAAACATGATCAAACTATTGACACCGAATATCTTGCCAAAGGTTCAACTGGATTTACTGGTGCTGACATTGAAAATATGACGAATCAAGTACGTGTATCATCTAACGAGTTTAATTATTATTTCCATTTATGTAATATTTAGGCTGCTTTGTATGCGGCTCAACATGAAGAACCCGCAGTTACTATGAAACATATGGAATGGGCGCGTGATAAAGTTTTAATGGGTCCTGCTAAAAAGTCAAAAATACCAGATATGGAAACAAACAGAATCACAGCGTATCATGAAGCAGGTCATACACTTGTTCGTTATTTCACGGATGAAGCAGATCCACTCCACAAAGTGACAATAGTCCCACGTGGACAAGCTCTTGGCTTTACAGCTCATATTCCGGAAAAAGATATTTATAATCGAACACGCTCACAATTATTAGCTGAAATGGAGTATGTTTTTTATGTTGGCGTATGCTGTGTACTTAAGACAAATATTTTTGTTTATTAGTGTGATGTTTGGTGGACGTGCTGCAGAAGAATTATCGTTTGGAATAGAAAAAATTACAACGGGTGCATCCAGTGATTTTAATCAAGCAACGAAACTAGCAACAAATATGGTGAAACAATTTGGAATGTCGGAAAAGGTATATCTCAAAAAAAATTGATTGAATTCTTTGTGTAAAATGAGATATCACTTTGTATCTGATTCAGAAATATGATACTTTCTTATTATACCTTAACAGAAGTACGATTATTATCTGTTCTGGAGAATGTCATCATTCTTCTTTGTAGGTTGGTCATCGCAGTTTCAAGGATGAAGAGCAGGATGCTGGCATGGGTTTTGTGAAAGTAAACGATGTCAGTCCAACAATGCAAGAAACAATTGACTATGAAATCAGACGACTTATGCAGGTATGCGATGAATAGTCTACAATATTGTATTTCATATTGTATCATTCGACAAGTGTATAGTTGGTGTTCATTTCTTTGCCTTATTTTAGGAATCGTATGAACGTGCTAAGAGTTTACTTAAACAACATTCAAATGAACTAAAGTTGTTAGCTGAAGCGTTATTACATTATGAAACATTAAATGCTGATGAAGTTAAAGCTGTTTTAGAGGGACGAAAACTCTCAACATAAAACAGGAGAATAGGTGAAATCATGGAACTTCTCAACTGTTTATCGTTACCTCTTCCTCTCTGTCACTTCAGTTTATATAATCTGTCTGCTGTTTTTTTTATTTAGGCAATATAAAAATTATTCTCACCATTTTTTTTTTGTCTGTAATTGTTCAAAGCTTTGTTTTTGTTCGTATTTTCGAACATAACGTTGTTTAAAATTAAAGAAAGAATAAATAATTTTTCTTCGATGAAATATGGTGTTTTGTTATTGTCAGATCTTTGTCTTCAATATAACATGACACAAAAAAATAAGAATGCTACTCCATTTTAAAAATATCGTTTTAAGTTAAACCATAGCGGTCTGAGACAAAGCTAGCATACTTCACGGATCGATGGTCTCACTTATAAAAGTTAATAAGAGGTATATTTCTTTTTTTCGCTAGAAAAGAACTTAACCCCCTTTTAACTAGCGATCAATGTTCGTTTAATAGAACACAACACTGCATATCGATGATATCAATGACAACGGTAAGAAATATAAGCATTTAATAGGTGAATATTGTCACTAACAATCCTGAAGGACAAAAAAAGATATTTAACCATCCGCAAGTTTCAAACGAATTTTCGTTTACAAACAAAGTTAATAGTAGAATAGGAAAGTTGCTGAGTTTCTCATGTAATCAATTTCTTTGTTTTTCTTTTACAATTGATAATTAAATATTATGTGGAAGAAGACTAAGAAATGTGGATCATAAAGGAGTTTCATTGTTTTCTAAAAAGATCACAATAATATTGTTCAAAAATCTCAGATTAACTATAAAGACGATTGTCGTCCATTCTTTCTATTAATCCTCATAAAATTCTCCACTTTTCTCACGTTATACAAAAGGCAAATATGCGTGAGTCACTTATTTTCCTTTTTCTAGCTGCTTTCTCTCCCTTTCCAGTCACAATTAGAATTCATGTAATAATTGAAGAGGAACTGGATACAATGTGTCAACACTGCCCACTTCGTGATGTTATTAAATCTCTGTTTTTTCATTCTCTTATATATCCTACTATCGCCCGGAAAAATGTAATAGAGTTGTTTTTCTGATAGCATATTTAAGTTAATATTGCGTGCTATATATATATATTTTGCTTTTAATTGTATAGAAAATTCTTTTCATGTTTTTTTCTGTTATGATACCAGCGGTAAGATCTTTTCGTCTTTTGGTACTCAGACCGCAAGTTCAAGTTATAATGTAGTTCTATTAGCTAACATTTCTTGCTAACTACATTTTAGTATCAATTTTTTGACATCACTGATGCATTAATTGGAAGGAATAACAAAGATTTTTAGATTAGATCTAAGTTTCTTTAAGATATATGCACACTAAATAACAATAGAAGTATACTTTGGTGATTATTTTGTTTGTATGGCTCTTGTTGTTGCGCTTTTCTCAAATGTGAGAAAATTCACATCTTTTTGTCCTTCATATGGTCAAAAATCGAGGTGCAGGGAGAAAAGTAGAAAAACAGAAGGATTCAAAATACAGTGTTTACTATAGATCACCTGTTTTCCACGACATTTTATTGTCACAGTCTCATATTTATATAAGTGCTGATAATTATAGATAATAAACATTTGAATAAGTTGTACACCACTCGCTGACTTTCAGATATCCCGTGGCTTCTTAATGATATAGTCACTAAAATAAACAGATTAATGCCTTTTTTCTTTAACAGCTTTTGAATAAAAACGTATTGTTTGAGACTGTTAGTCGAAAAAGTGTCGCTCTTAGCAACTGAATAACAGTGTCAATTCAATCACATTAAAATTAGACGAGTTTTTAAATCGAATAATCATTTTAACGATGTAGCAGATAGCATAAACACTTGATATCGAAGCATAATATCCGATTCATAATTGGAATGTTCCTCAGAGTTATTTTTTGAATTGTTTACTCTAATAATTGCAAAATGCAAAAATTCTTTAACCGTTTTTGGTGCCGGATTTTTTTTGAAAAAATTAAGTTTTTTTGTATAAGTAAAATAGATGTTTATTGAATCAAAAATCATTATCAAAAGTGTTTTAGGGTATGATAAACTTTGAAACAATCAATTATGCATAACCCAACATCGCATTTCTCACACTGATATCTTGTATATTTGCTAATTTTTCACGTCTTGTTGTATGAGAGCATACATGACATTTCCTTTTGGCAGCTTTTTTTGGAGCTGTTGAGGGTACAAGTGATGAAAAATGTCTAGTAGATAGACGTAGTGGTGAATCAGTCGATGGTCTCCCAACAGAAATTCCTTTTTGATTGCCATACTTTGATATAATATCTTTCACCAGTTGAAGACGAAACTCGTTCAACTGTATATTCTTTGAGTTTTGCATTTTATATAAATAAAAAGCATTGATTGTACCATTTGATTGTTTTTCTAATGCATTCCGTAAAACTTGACTGCATATCAGTTAAATCAACTGCACCCTTATTTTCATTATAACTTTGAACACAGGCAGGTTTCATAATTTGTCTTCCTGTTTTATGATAAATTTGTCAGTTGCTATTATTCGTGAATCATGAATAGTTGTTAACATATAAACTTCTCGTTTATCCATCCATTTCACAGCTAGCATCGACTCACAATTTCTATAAACTTGCCATTCTCTATTCAACCTTTCTTTCAA
>CAJNOQ010002906.1:0-22188 GCA_905250885.1 Didymodactylos carnosus | reverse complement strand
TACAAACTCACCAATCACCTATCGTGAACATTGGCACCACCATGAATCAGCCGGCATCATCAGTTCAACAGCCAACTCAAGATAATTTGGGCAGTCTGCACGATTTGTTAAAAGCATTTGCTCTAAATAAAGCTGTTAAAACATAAAACTGTTCGTAAAATCCACAATAAAAATTTGTTTGATTTATTTCTTTGATTCTGACTTAAAATATTGTATGCTTCTTGATTATTAATAAAATATAACATTGGTTTAAAAAAAATTAATTAGTTTTTTTTTTCTTTTTATGTGACATATCACATCTAAAAGTGTTTATTAAATTACCATTGAGCAAACTAAATCTAGTCTATGTAATAAAATAAACAAAAAGGAGATGGTTTGAGCTATAGAAATTCTGATTATATCAATGGATAGAGCTCTTCAAGTTGTACTTGGAACAAGAATAGGGACTTTGGAACAGGTCCCTAGACGAATATGGGCAACTTTTACTCGAATCCGGTGCTAACTTCACCTACATCTATATAACGGAAAAAAACACGTGAGAAAGAATAAAATTTCTTTTGAAAAGAAAAGAAATGATATTTGTCGCAGTTCTAATATATAGCTAAGAAAAGAAAAGAAAAGAGAAAAAAGAAAAGAAAAGAAAAGCGCTATTTGTCCCAGTTCTATTCATTGAAGATATGAAAGAAGAGAGGACTAAAGAAAAAAATGTTCTTTTCATTTTCTCGCATGGGCAAATATATCTTGCATGCCGAGTTCTGTATGTATTACATGATGAATCCTTATACGCTACAGCTCTGTTCAATGTTATAATACTTACAATGGGACGATTGAACATTGTCAGCACGGACGGACGGAGGCACGTATATACAAAGAACTTTATCGACACATAGCAATATATATATATATATACACTGCTTTCGAGATCATTGTGAATTTCAATGAGTATGAATAATTTGATTGTTAGCATTCTTGATCTACCTGACGAAATATTGGTTACTATCTTCAAGAAACTTAATAATATTGATCTATTATATTCACTAGTGGGTACTAATCAAAAACTCGATAAGGTGGTATGTGATATTAACTTTACTCAAGCTGTTGATCTAACGACAGTATCATCAAACGAAGCGAGCGATTCTAGAACCAATGCTATAGTTGATCGATTTTATACATACATATTACCTCGAATTCATAATAATGTGGAATCTTTTACTGTTCAAGCATCGTTCCTCCAGCGTATTCTTCATGCTAGCAACTATCCTAATTTACACAAGCTCACTCTTGTCAATCTCGAAATCGCTATGGCTTCTGATACTTTTAATAGTATGTTACTTGATTTTTCGATCTTCAAATAGTAGAACAGTTCTTTTCATTTGTAAATTTTTAGAAAAATCGCTATTTATTCGTTCCTACAAACACCAAATTTCACATCTGGTCGCCACTATCAGTGACGTAATTTGTAATAGGTCAATGGAGATCATAGTAACTCAAACTTATGTCGCCATTTTTGCTTGGTTATCTAATGTGAAGTATTTGGATTTGGACGGCAATGACGAAAATCCCTTCTCACGACGACTGCTGCGTGGTTTATCTTCTACGAGATGTTATTCATCTAGCGTCGCTCATTTAAGTATTAAAATACACAATTTTGATGATTGTCTCTGCCTACTTGATGGTCGCCTTAGTCAATTACATACATTGATTGTCAAGCTTGATTACATTCGTAATTCAAGAATATTTATAAATAATGAGGTAAAGAATAGACAATAGAAATAATCTTTCATTTTAATTTCTGCTACTCTCTAAAAAAAAAGGTACTCTACCGAACCCAAAAAAAGGTTTAAACTTTTGTCACCATCTATATACCTTTTTAAGGTTTTGTACAAACTATATACCGTTTTACTTAGCTAAATCCGTGACTGAGAAAAGCTTGGGAATACTGAGAAAATACTTTTTTTTGTGTTTTCACACAAATTTTTGCCAGTGACGAATTTAGGGTGCTGTACGAAACCTTAAGGTTTCGTAGTCTGTATGGAACTTTAAAAAGGTATATAGATGGTGACAAAAGTTTATACCCTTTTTAGGTTCGGTAGAGTACCTTGTTTTTTAGAGAGTAGAACAGTTGTATTAACAATGTCTAAAGGCAGTTCTAAGAAACATGTGTGTATCTATGCAAAAGTATTGATTGGAAAGTTAGACGATTGAAATACTAGCTAGTGAATAAATTAATAATTAAGTGAGTAATTAATATTTGATGATATTCTGTTGTAAGCTTCATGGATGATTAGCCTTTTAGATTTTTTCATCTGTAACAGTAAATTTTGTATAAAATAAATTAAGATTACTAAAAAGAAAAAGAGTAGTTCTGTTTATCAAACAAACAAAGAAATATTACGAAGACAATTAGAAAATACAGACTAAGAAATATTGCAGTATTTTTGTTTCTTAACGTTTGCAAAACCTTTTTACTTATCCCTTTATGAGTTGCTCTTTTGTCGTTGAATTATTATTAATTTTGGCATGCAGAGATGAACAGGAACTTTTATCGCTTTTCCTATCCTTTTCACTTTTTGCATCTCAGTCAGTTACACGTGTTTGATTGCTTTTGAGGTGTTTTTCAATCTTTCGCTTTTTCAGTTCTAGTCAACGTAGTTTTTTCGATTCTTAGAATCATCCAAAAAAACAGTATATTTCTTCATGAAACTACTTATACAATTGAGATATAACATGATGTAGATAAATAGCAAGAAGACTTCAGCTTTTTGTTGATCTATTTTAAGATAAAAGACCGAGCTCTTTGCTATTCAATAATCAAACAAATGTCAGAATATGAGAATAATTCTAAATCAATAGAGTTCTATTCGAAAATCGGAATATAGCTAATAAATTAAAAGATTAATTCAGAAAGAAATCAATCGTTCACACATTAATTTATGATCATGGATTCATAATCGTGCTGAACTGAAAACTAACCTTAATACATATTAGCAATAGTCATCGATTTATTCAATATATCATTGGATGATGTATTAACGTAGCACTGCTTAATATTTTTTATTTTTTTTTTGCATAGAACACTCTGCTTAAATTGAAATGTTTTTCGCTATATGTACGCCATACAACAGTTGCATTTGACAATACAGTTGTGCCGCTTCTTCGTCGAATGTCAAATTTAGAAAAGCTCACATTATCTTTTCGCGCTCGTCGTCGAACTTCATTTATTGATGGCATTTATCTGACTAATGAAGTTCTCGGTCATATGTTGCATCTACATACATTTATGTTTGACATCGTCAGCGACGATACAATCATTAATCAACATTTTAAACCATCTCCGGATGATATTCGACGTACGTTTATTCAAGACAGACATCATGTTGATTGTTATATTGACTATTATTCAAAGGAGATAGGCCGGTGCCATGTTTATTCACTTCCGTTCACTATGGAACGTATACATTACATTACATCCCGTTTTCCAGGTGGTACGTTCGCGAATGTCTGCGTTTTACGTGTGTGCGATATTGACCGCTCTTTTGAACACACATTCTTTGCTAAAATCTCGCGTTCTTTTCCATTACTCAGTCAACTGACAGTATGGAATACAACAGAACGAATAGAAAAACCATCACGTCAGTTGAAGAAATCCAAAGAAGCATCCTCGATTATTGAATATTCTTATCTTGTTGAACTTATCCTGTCTGATGTACATATAGACTATGTGGAACAATTTCTTTCTAGCTTGAATACACGGCTGCCTTGTCTTAGCAAGCTTCACGTTCGATATGAACATTTAATAAGTGTCACAAACAACTTCACAAGAAATTCAACGCGTATCAACTGTGCAAAACTGAAATGTATTATCTTCGATAAAGTGATACATTCAGTACAGTCAAGAGATTTTTATCTCTATTTTCCTTCTTTGTAGATAATATTCTCGCATTACAGATGCACCTTAGAATTCTCGTGCAAGACAGTAAAATTCTCATGGATGTGTGTAATTCCGGAATTGATGCAACTTGGACATCCCGCAACTCTGCTGATAATTTTTAAAATGAAAGCTGAAATATGCGTACTACCTACTGATTTTTTAATTTTCTGTTTTTTCCATTGTTTATTCACGTCTTTTATCGAAATTTGTGGCAGAGGAATATTAGATGTGTATGCTATTCTTGCGTATGCAGCTAAACATTCAGTGTGGTATGGATTCTGAGGCAGAGAAATGGTTTTCGTAATGGTCAGCTAAAATTTTCATTTTGTCACTATCTTTTTCAGTTTCCTTGCGGTAGTCGTAAGGCCGCGAAAGGCCGGCGAATACTTTTTAAAAGTGGTGTTGACTATCTTCCATATATTCGTCCCTTCTTTCATAAATTGAAGTTTTTCACTTCTTTCGTTTGTTCGTACTGTAATTTGTCTTTTTTATATAGATTATCCGAAACGATATATTCTACATAGTGCCGAAGAAAAAAGCCTTTACGATATTTTCGTTTAAGTTTATTCACAGTCTTTGCTAGCAAAACAAGGTATTTAGGCCATGGCGGTCTATACTTTTTCACCTTCTCATTGGTAGTGTATCTGTTCCATAAGGCTAAGAGAAATTTTGTAAACAAGCTGAAAAAGGAATCGTTGTCGATGTTATATACTACACTGTTCCAATATTGAAATACGCATTGCAAAAAAAATAAAAGATCTTCCAGTTAGTTTTGTGAAAAGCGGCTTTCCCGATAATATTTCGACTTCAAGAATTATGAAATTTTCTTCTTTCTCGATTACTGTACTCGCAATGGACTGATGAATTAGAATTGCTACTCTTTCAAAAGTTGTTATCTCCTTTAACACTTTCCCAGTAGAACGACGGAATATGTGATAGGTTATGAATCACTTTCCCTACTCGCGTTGGCACAACGATTTGTGGCAGATACGAAGAGAGAAGAATGTCAACATCACGAGACTGTACACTAAGGATCTCACAATTATACAATAAAACAAGTAAATATACCTTAGCAAAAAAAGGTAAATGTACATCACCTGACTGACAAGGTTTATTAACATTAAGTAGCTTCAGGTTCTATAACCAAATTATACAATACCAGCATTTGCTTGAATTGATATAACAGAATCAAAACAGAAATCGAATTTATAGAGAAAAAAAGATGTCAATATGTCTGAACGCACCAAGGCGTCGATGAAAATGAACTGGAATTGCTAAAAACCAGCGACGGACAACTTCGCTCTGGAATTGATACTTTTTTAAAGTAGACTGGGAGTGTCAAAAGGCCAGAGTTGCTGAAACTAATCGTTTTTTGAATCTATATTCAAAAACTCAACATTTCGTTTGTTCTCTAGTACTTATTTTTTGTCAAAGCCATTTTTCGAAGATGAGGGAGATGAGCTGGGTTTTCAGGAGATTTTTGGAAAACCAGCTTACGTTTGTCGAAATTCACATAGGAATGTACAATTTCTTTTTCATGGATATATATATATAGTCTGACGTGTCTTCTACAAAACTGGATCTGAGCGACATCTTGGAAATCCATGGTTTGGAAGCTACGGACATCTTTTGCGAAGCCTTAGGACTAGGCATGCATCAATACCAGTCATTATTGAAGATATTGTATAATATTATTGGGTATTCAATAATATTCGGATTCAATATTATTGTATACTCAATATATTGGGACCAATAATATCAGTCACCCAATATTTTCAGACCAATAATATTGTACAATAATATTGGGTAATATTGGGTTCCACAATACACTGGATTCCACCTTTTTTATATATACTTTCGGTTTTTATATATCTTTTTATGTATATTTTACATACTCGTGTTTATGCAAGGAAAGGAGAAAAGCTATTTATATCACCTTATTACTGAGGACGATGCGTGAACACAAGTCGTGAGAGTCAACCATCCGATAATATTCTATAAGTCATATCTCGTCTGATTCATGTTTTGAAGTTGGGAAGGGAGATAGCTCTCAGTTCACGGAAGAGCTGCATCACGAAGAGAAGTATTTGAAAGTGCAAACAGTTGAAGTGCTCGCTTTCTCCAAAGCAAATGACAACGGAAAACACAAACACTTGTATCTGACAAGAATAATTACTTCAGGCCATGAAAACTACAAATAAATTATGCGCAAGATGCATGGTACGTCTTATGCCACTTAAATTGACAAAAGAAGAAAAAGGAAAGGTTCGAGCGAGGTTCGAACTCGCGGCCTTCTGCGTGTAAAGTAGACGTGATAACCGCTACACCACCGAACCCAAAGTACAGGCCACCGTAATCATATATCAAGGTGAAACTGGTACCGAGACCCAGCAGTCTATACATAGGCTGACTTCGACCAAATATTCTTGATTACAGGTAAATTTGGACAGTTTGTGTAGTAATAGAATTTTCGTTGAACACCTTGCAAAAGAGATAAAAATATACATGCTGTATATCGCCACGAACATATCTTGCGAAATAGCGTCAGTTAACCCTTTACCCTTCCCCCCTCCCCCATAGCAGTTCCAGAAGAGCAACTGACAAAATAACTTTATTAATGGAGTACTAGCCCCCCTAGTATGCCAATAGTGCGGTCTGATCCACCGAATGTCCTGGCGCTAGAGTAGGGCGGTTTGATTGATCCCACAATTGTGTGGTGGAGGAAAGGAATTGAACTACATTGTAATACTTGATTTTTTCTCTTTGACCACATTGTTGAGTGGACCGAAGCAGCATCTACCTCGCACTATTAGAGTAACGGAAAAAAGGCAAGGAGTGAACCGATAAAATTTAAAACCAAAGAATACATGTATTTTTTACACGTGCTGTCAAGTTATAGCCTAGTTTGCTCGAATAACCTGCGAATAGACTAGTTTTTCAAAGTGGCAAAGACGCATTAAACGAGAAGATTCACGTAGGGAAAATTGTTAAATAATAAATAACTTTTAGGATTATAATATTGAAAAGATTCCTTTCCATTTTGTCTTTAAGTATCAAAGACACCGCTATCGGAGTATAGAATCCAAAGCGGTTGAAAAAAGGACGTTGGTATCCTTGACAACCCCCTTATTCTATCATTTCGCTGTATCGACACCTAATTTTTTTGTGGAAGAATCCGAAAGATATTCTACAGTTTTTTAGAATATCCATTTATAGAATATCCGCTGTGAAAATAATATTTATTTCCGATTTCGTTCATCTTTGCTTAAGATCGCCTTATCATTGATCGTAAAGTGAATTTGAAGATAAACTCACTTTTTTAAGCAGCAAAAGTTCACTAGTCCACGGTTTACCCAAGTTCACTTTCTTATCGCATGTCGAGACGCGAGTCTCTTTAAAAATTCACGGCTGCATCGCGTAACGCGTTCTCTGTAAGACGCGATTTTTTCGCGCTCATACAAAAATCGATGACTCTCAAGTATTTTACTATAGCTACTGTTTATTCGCGTTTTTTGGTGAATATCAGTAAATGAGCCGCCCTATTGTAAGAAAAAAACACGATCGCACCGTGACACATTTTTCATACAGTAATCACGCTTAGATCGCGAATTACAAATTTTCAAAAAGTAAGAGTTCATCGCGGTCGTGCCGCGACAATAGCGACTTTTCAGCGATCGCGGCGCGATCACTGTAAGAAAAAAGTGTCTCATCGCGATCGCGAATTACAATTCTTTTCAAAGTTAGTCGCGATCGCGGAGCGAGCACCGTGTTCGCGACGCGAATGAAGCAAGAAAGTGAACTTGGGTATACTTTACTATGCGTCTATTCAAATATGTTAGACTAAACTTCTTTTCCTTTTCTTTCTGTTCCACCATTTTGCCAATGGAAGAACAAAATGCGTGACTATAACTGTTCTCTTTTGTCTTTTTCATCTATAGAGAAAGAAAACGTGATAAATGTGAAGCAAATGTCAACGAACATATATTTGTGGTGTATGTTTATCTCTATTTGAATACCAGAGGCTTAGTGACACAGCAAAATAACATTTTTTTCTGCATTTTTTCCTTCTTTGCTGAACACATCCATTTCTAGTTGTAAAAGAAAGGTATTATAATAAATATGGATTAATATTATTAGTTATATAGAAACAACACAGAACTAGGAATTATGTTTGGTGACAAACCTCCAGTTATTGCAGTTTGTGGCGCAACTGGAGCACAAGGTAACAGACAGAAGAATGGCAATTAGATAGGGCTGGCACACGCAGACACGCACAAAAACGCGAATTTTACACTCAGTTTTCATTTTAACGAGTTTTTATAGAAGAAACAATACTTTTATATACGTTTTGCTGAGGAAAATTCGCATTTTCATCGTTTTTCATAGTAAAAGGAAACTATTTTAACGTATAACTGAGTGTTTTGCTATAAAAAATAGTTAGAAACGTTTTTCGGTCCGAATAGCGTTAAGAAACACGGATTTTCCTCAGCAGAACGTGGGAAAATGCGTATTCTTATAGAAAACATGTTAAAACGAAAATAAAGTCTGAAATCCGCATTTAAATTGCATTCGTGTGTTTGTTCTTTAGGTGGTGCTGTTGTACGTGCATTGGCTAGAGCTGGAAAATACAAGGTATGCAATCTATTTCTCTTGTAACTCCTTTTTCATCGTTATCCTTCGAAATCTAGATACGTTGTCTAACACGTGATCCGTCTTCATCAAAATCACAGAGATTACAACAAGAGTTCGGCAGTAGTGCGGATATTGAATTAGTTAAATGTGATCTTCAAAAGCGTGACGATGTGCGTCAAGCATTTCAGGATGTACGGGCAATATTTGCACTAACAGATTTCTGGGCAAACCCGACCAAACCTGAATTGGAAATTGATAGTGGACGGCTAATGGCTGATGTTGTAGCAGAAAACTTGAGCAGTACTTATTCCCCCTATTTTATTTATTCATGCTTAGAAAATGTCGAACAGGGAAGCGGAGGGAAAATGTAAGTAAAACTTGTAGGCTCTTTTGGCTATCAAAAAGTTCGAATTGAAAAGGCGGTTTTCCGAAAATTTTAACCCCAGTGGAAATCTTTCGATGTGCAGTTTGAGTTTCGGAAAACCGTAGGATTACACAGTATTTGAGGCCTTCAAATTTAGATCTTTTTAAACACACTTAAAAGTGTCAAAATTTTCCTTACTTCAGTTCTTCATGTCATCACTTTACAAACAAAGCAAAGATACGTGATTACATCCGAGAATGTCATCCAAATCTGAAAACAATCTATGTTGAAGCAGCATTCTACATACAAAATTGGCAGTCACCGCTAATGGGGATGACGCAGCGTTCTTCCGACGGTACGATGGAATTTCTCTTGCCACTTATGAAAGCCGATACAATCATTCATCAGATTGATATTACAGATTTTGGTAAGATCGTCTCTGCAATTTTGGAAGATCCGGAGAAACTCGTAAACAAAGAGATTTGTGCATGTGGTGAAGCGATCAAATTTAAAGATATTCCAAGAGTGTTTACACAAGTTACAGGCATTCTATCAAAATGTAGAACACTGAGGGACGAAGAATGCCGGCAACGGGCGAAACATTTTCCAAAAGATATACAAGATGAGTTCATATCAAGTAAACAGTGGGCTGAAGAATACGGGTATTATGGGAAGAAGACAGATAGTGAATGGGATTCAGGCAAGAAATTGGTTGAGAAAAACGGTGGGAAGATGAATACATTTGAAATGTTTTTAAAGAAAACGGGTTGGACAGGACCAGAAAAGTAGGTTTTCTTTGAGACGATAAAAATATACGGACAGTGGGCTTTGACTGTACTGAAATTTTTCTGTTCTCGAATAAAAATTTTCTTTGATGTTACAAGAGAGATTCTGCTTATGCGGATAGGTTTTCGCTGTTTTTTTGTTTAGAGAAATAGTAAGACACAAGCGGACTGCTCAAACACTCAGACGAGAATGATTTCACACAAGTCCTAGTTTTTGTTCATACAAGGTGGATTTTTAAAGGAAACAGTTTACGTTAGAGTGCTTTGACACTGTGTTACGCTCTAAGAAGATGAAGATAGCACCAAAAGCCACTAATTTTGGACACAAAACCAGCTCAGCACTGCATAACCTCCTTTCCTTTACTGGGATGAAAAAACATTTAACACCAACGAAAGAAAACTTATGCTTTCATTAGCCCTATTTTGGAGGCACGTTTCAAATTTCAATTAGGGATGGTTCAATGTCGGTGCACTGATAATCGACGACACCGACACTGAGGATCACTGAAACACTGGCACTGACACTGACCGTCACTGACCAGAATATGAATCATGTGTATATTCCGTCAATGTTTTCTTTCTTTTTGCTGGCAGGCGTATAGGCGCACACGTAAACAATTCTCTTCTATCTAATGCACTAGTAGTTCGTTCTTCTTTTGCTTCCTCTCTATGTCTCAATCATGTATGATCTCTATAGTGAATATGCAGTGCGTTCTTTCTTTCTACGACTTCACAGTGAACTTTTTTTCTCTTTCTGTGATTTTACTATTTAAAAACTTATTTTTATGCTTCAAAGGAAGACTTTTTCTCACTTCAATTTTAGAAAAAAAAATTATTATACCTCCCATCTAACAAAAATAAACAGATAATGAAATTGGTATACTTAGCTAGAGGCAGTGTGTCGGTGCGTCAGTATGTCAGTGTTCATTAGTGTCAATGCTTCAGTGTTTCAGTGATTGTCAGTGTCGGTGCGTTAGTGTGTTAAGCATTCGTCAGTGTCAGTATCTCAGTGTTTGCACCGACACTAATACCCTAATTTCGATGGTTAGATAACGTAGGTCTGTCTCCAGAAACTATAAAATGTATAACGGGAAAAATAAAAAAATGATTCCTCCCAACTTAAAACTACCCATGAGTATTTTTTTTGCATAAAAATTCTGTGGACCGCGGTTGACTTTTTCAACCACGAGAAACTAGGCGTTACACGGCACCGCGTTTTTTTATTAACCGCATGCCATCGATAAAGTAGATTAAAACCGCGGTTTCACTCGTTTTTTTTTGGGAATCGCGGTTACAAAACGCAAATATCGTAGATAATTTACATTGTACACTATATGACTCATGCGGTATCGCGTTTAATCGATGAGTAATCGAGAACCGTGATTTGTCACGGTATCTGTAAAACGTATTGTTGTTTACCTGTTCTCTCTTTCTGCCAATGCAGGTGCGAATGTAGATGCTTGCTGCCTTATAGCATAAGTATACATGGGGTAAAATCGTTATGCTATAGCAGCCAAATCCTCTAAAATACGCTCATTGACTTCCAATGTGTTCATTGTATTCAATGCAATGACTACAAAGTTAGTTATAAATGTGTACACTAAAAAGATTTAAACTTTAAAGTAAAATTTAAATAAGGTTTTTTGGAAAACTCTTCAAAAGCTAGGAAGATCATATACTGGAACTTTCATAAGCGTTCAGGTTGATTTGGTTTTCAATTCTCTTTCGAATGCCGTTTGAACGAACTCTCTATCACCTTGCTGAGCTAAGATATTTAACATTTAAAATTTGAAAATTAATTTAAAAATTCAGATTTTGCGTTGGAGATTGATTTTTTTTAAAATGTTCGTCTTTCAATGTTGAATACGAATATCACCTTCAAAATTAATTTCTAACGTTTAGTTTTTTTAAACTAATTTTACTCGGAACGTGTACGTCGAAGACCGTGGTTTTCTAGAAACTCTACTTCCGTGGGCTTTGGAAAAAACCGTCCGCTAGACAAAATAAAGAGCATGTCGAGAAATCCTTAAGCGCCAAAAGTGAGAAAAGTCGGACTGGTAGGGTGGAAGTTAGCCTAGACCGACTTTCTCATGTACCACGCCTATTCTCTTCGAAACCCTAAGAAAAGAGCCTCCACAATACGTAATCGCGAATTCATAGGCTGTCAACACTGCAATGTCCCAAGTGGAAGCATGTTCCAGCGTACATTTTCAGAAGATTAATTATCTCTCCGATTCTGTCTAATCAAACGCAAACGCACTCTAATGCGGATTTTTCCATGTTTTCGGACGTGCTCTTTCTCATAACACTGAAAACGACTCTCTTGGGCAACACAGTGGGGTTCTTGTGGTAGATTTCCTTGAAAAACGAGTTGGAACCAGGGAGAATTTTCCTCTCACGCTCTATGGGTGCCAAAAGAAGACTTGTACGCCAATTGGGTTGGTTAGAGATGATAGAGAAAACAGTTTTCTGCATCTTTGCAAAACAAAATTGGCTAGAAAATGTTACACATTGTCATAACTGAACAAAATTTATAATGAGTCGCATGAGCAGGGCGCAGAAAACCGAATATGAAATAAAAGGGAAAAGGTCTCGATCACCACGGCTTGATATGAAAAACTTGATTTAAACGCGTTTATTGGTGGATCGCCGAATGGCATGGTAGGTCCACGATTCTCATATATGAGGAAGATGCTTGAGCAAGATAAAAACAAGAATAAAATTTAAAAAGAAATTTTAAATGTAGTCGAGTAAGTGTCTGTAAACAGGAAGAACATAAAACGGAAGATATCGTGTGCGGTGAATGAAAAACCTGCCAGTTGTTTTGAGAAACAGTTTTCATTTTTGAGAAAATGACAAAAACGCACAAATATTTTGTGAAAATACCACTTTTTTCATATCTTCGAGAGCCCTCACTTGTGATATCTATAATTCCTGAGCGAAAGAATATTAAGACGTTAAATGTTTACCATAAACTAGTTTTTTTATCTAGGTTTATGGTGAAAGATTTTGCGGAATCTTCCGCATTTACAATCACTATCTGTCAGAGGCATAAAAAAGCAATAGTTATTCTGTTTTTTTATCAATATTTCAGAAAAAGATGTAAATGGCAGCAACAGCAGTATCATCAGAATGTAAACAATGTAAAGTCAATGGTTGTAAACGACAATCATCAGCACTGTGTTATCATTGTAATAGAAATGTATTTAAGAAACATTTTGTTGAACATACAGATGAAACAACAGCTCAATTAAATCCATTGTCAGATTCTGTTAATGAATTATATAGCAAATTTCATAATTTAACAGTCAATGAAAAAAGAATCATTCGACGAACTTGATCGAGGGCGTTGTGAATCACACAAATTGATCAATCAACACTATGAACTAAAACGAGATGAAATTCAAAATTTAATACAAAAATAATTTGATGATAGATAACAAATGATTGAATATTTAAAACAGGAAATAAAACAGCGAATAGAGGAGGATGATGCAATGCAAGAAGAAATTTTGGAAATGAAATCAAAAATTTATTATCTAACCAATGATATTGATCAAATGAAATTTATTCAAATAAAAATAACAAAAACATTAGATTTAGGAACTTACTGTGCTATTAAAATGAATGTCATTGATTATCAATCATATAAGAAAACAATAAAATTAATCAATGATAATAAAAATAATTATAAATGGGAAATGTTTATGTTTATTTATTTAACGCCAACAGCAGAAAAATGCAAAGATAAAAGAGCAGGCAAATCGAAATAAAATCATTGTATGCCTGGATCTGTTCGACAAAATGAGACATTAATAAACAGATAAGAGAGTAAAAGAAAAAATTGAGAGATGGTGATGAGAGAGAGAGATAGTAAGCAGAAAGAACTCCATCCATGTGACACTGTGTAAGAACAAACAATACAGAAGGCATCAAGTCAATCGAAGCGTTTGGTTGAACGAATATATCGAAGAATAAAATTAAAAATTGATAGTAGGTCATCTCTGTTCAATGTACGGATAGAGTGATGGTGGAGTAGTATGTGATCTAAAGTGATAGAGGAATTTATAATACCGCGTATCTATTGAAACATATCCTGCCGCTGCTCTTCATAGTCCAAACATTCCAAAAAAAAGTGTTTTACTGTTTCCTTATCAGCGCCACAGTTGCATGCCGAGGACTGTGCTAAGACATGAGTGAAAAGAGGTGCATTTAACTGAGGAAAACCTAGTCTACAGCGGGTATGGTGAATTTCAATAGAACGATCCTGCACTAGAGGAATATGAAAGGGTTGAACATATTGAGAAGTTAGGTACCATTTAAAGTCTTTTAAACGGTGCAATTGTTTAGCATTGTCGTGCAGCATATTCCACTGTCGACTACCTTCACGCATGAATGTTTTTTCAAGAAGAGCACGACCTCTAAAAAAAATGGGAGCATTTTTAGTAACAGAGCTCCTCGTGTTATAGGAATGATGATTGCGATTAGAACACAACTCAATAAGATAAGATGGCACTCTACAATGCATAATTTTGTGAAATAAGCACATGCGGCGTACATATAAAAGTTGTGAGATAGAGAGCCATCCAAGATCCTGAAGAATTTTACTCAGAGATGTTCTCGCATCGCACCCGAAGCAGCAAGACCTGCTTGATACTGAATTTGGTTCAAGCGAATTATATTTGCTGTAGTTGTACCCCCATAGATAACAAGTCCGTAGCTAATAACGCTAAGAACAAACGCATGGTAGACGGAGACCAAGGTTTGACGGGAAACACGTCTGCTCAAATATTTCATTGAGCCGACTACCCGCAGTAGTTTGGTGCGAATATTATTGATATGAGGCAACCAGTCTAACGTTGATTCCAACGTCAAACCCAAGTAAACGTGTTTCACAACATATTCTAGTGCTATATTATCAATAAACAAGGAAGAAGACCGAATTAGGGTTTTATCATGGGAAAACAACATAGCGACACACTTATTAATATTTAGTGGTAGAGACCACTGCTTAGACCAAAGATTGATTCTGTCCAAATCATCGTTCATAGTAGAGACAGCTCTCCCTAAATCATCCACTTCAACATACAGTGATACGTCATCAGCAAACAGTTTACAGGTAGAAGCTAATCCCAGGGGAAGATCATCGATAAATATTAAAAAGAGGAGAGGTCCTAGGACTGATCCCTGTGGAACACCACAAGAAGTAGGCAGAGGATCCGAAGTAGTACCATCAACCATAGTAACCATTTGTCTGTTCGTTAGGTAGCTTCTAAACCAATCGATAAGATCATTCGGAATACCTTTACATTTTAGTTTCAGCAGAAGCCCGGCGTGGGACACCTTGTCAAATGCTTTAGAAAAATCCAAAAAAGCTGCTAACACTGGTTTGCGCTGATTAAGACTGTTTGCAATAAGATCAACTATAGCAACAAGCTGGTTTACAGAAGAATCATTCGGAAGAAATCCAGACTGACTTCTGCAAATCAAGTTATTGCTTCTAAGAAAGCCCAAAACATGTTTATACACAACTGTCTCAAAAACTTTTGACAATGCGCTCAAAAGAGTGATAGGCCTATAATTAGAGCAAATCTGGGGATCATCCGCTTTAAACAAGGGCAAAACATGTCCAGTTTTCCAAATACTGGGAAATTCCTTATTGATGAGTGACTCATTAAAGAGGTGAGTAACAATAGGAGCAATAACAGCAGCTGATTCCCTTAGCATTCTGTTAGAAATGCCAGGAGCTGTAGCTTTACTTATATCTAGATGTAAGAGAATTTCATAAACTTCAGTTACATGTATAATAACGTTGGACATCACTATAGGTGATTGAGGCAAAGTTGCAACCGAGGGACATGTAGATAATGTATCAGCTGTACATATTTTGGCAAAATGGCGATTTAGTTCTTGAGCCCGTTCAGCCGGTGATGAAACAATTTTATTGGACGAATCAATCAATGGAGGAATAGTGGAATTCTTCGTTTTTCCAATAGAATATTTCAGTAAGCTCCACCAGGACTTCGAGGAGTTCTTAGTAGACGATAAATGAGTATAGTAGTCATTTTTTGCCTGTAAACATTCTCTTTCTACCTGTTTGACACTAACAAGATAGGCCTGATGATCCTTAGTAGATTTCGTGTACATATAACGACGAAAGCATTTTTGTTTTAAACGAATAATATTACGAATTTTATCTGAAAACCACGGCTGGTCTCTGGACGAGACAGTAATCCACTTATTTACTAAACAAGCATTAGCAGTTGTAAGAAATTTATTTTGGAATGCTTCGACTCTTTCTGAACACGAAGTAAGATGGTCAAGCTCACCATGCCAGTCGACTGAGGACAATGCTTGGCAAAAAGCGTTCCAGTCAGAGTGTTTGTAGTCATAAACTCGACGTTTAAATGCGAAGGGTGTGTGTTTTAAATTAAAAATAGTGAAGTCAACCATACAGTGGTCACAACGTTGTGCTAATTGAGGTAAAATTCGTACGTCTGAAACTGAGCAAATGTTGTTAGTAAAGATAAGATCCAAGCATGAGTTAGATTTCGGTCTGGTAGGTTTAGATACTAACTGAGATAATCCTTCATTAACAGCAAAGTCAAAAAGCTGAGAACCTGCTAGCGTGGAAGGTCTAGATGAACACCACTGATCAGAATGACCACTGAAATCACCTATCAAGATTAACGAATCATGCTTCATATTGGACGTAGATCTTATTTTATTCAGTATATTACTCAAATGTTCAGTAAAAAGAGGCATTGGTGAGAAATCTTGAGATCTATAACATATGCCTAATAAAAGTATTTTTGATGAGGGAAAGTGCAAACTCAAGAACAACGTTTCAAATTTTGTGTCATCTAACTCAGTCCAGTGTTTAAATTTTATGTCATTACGTATAAAACATAAAATGCCACCACCTTTTGTTGCACGGTCTTTACGCAGAAGCGTGTATCCCGAAATACGGAGAAGGTCATCTGAAACTGTTGACCTTACCCAAGTCTCAGTAATAGCGGCTACAACAGGTTTATCAGAAAGAATATGAGAGTGGAGCAGATCAAACTTTGAACATGAGGAGGCTGGTGACTGCGGATCAGTTGGAGCAAGAATACTATTTGCATTCAAAAACAAAATACGCATAGGATCAACTTGATTATCAGATTTCTTTTTATCCATTATCAAAAACAGTGGCACAGGGATGTAGCATAACAATCAGAATACCTCTCTCTCTCTCTCAGCACACGATTCTCCTAAATAGTCTAGGATAGAATAAAATACAGTATTTTCTTTCATAGGTTAGCTTCTATTTCAATCATCTAATAATTGATCAATCTGGTCTGTTGATATTAAACGAGTACGTTTAACACCATCACGATACATCACCTTTCCATTTAATGTATAAACTGATATTTTCCCTAATTTTTGACGTGCATAACGATATATTGTCAGATTATCTTTGGTTAAGTCTTCATTGACTGAAATTTGTTTATCAAGATTCTTTTTCTTCTGAAGAATAAATTGACGTGTTCTATAATGTATGAAACGACATATAATAGCACGTGGATTCTTCTTCTTATTATATACAGGACCAACACGATGACTGATACTTATGTCTTCTGTTTTCACATTTACTCCAATAGAAGCACATGTTTGAATAATAAGTTGACATGTATCTTCCCCCGCTTCTTCTGGTAAACCATAGAATCTTAAATTCGTACGTCTGTCATAGGTAGCTAAGTCATCATGGGCTACTTTTAATTCAAATAACTCATCTTCTAGTTGTTTGATACGTTTTTCTAACGGTAACACTGTTTCACGGACAATTTTTGAAATTCCTTGCAGCATAGCATCAGATTGGAGAACACTTTTAACTATACCTTCAATATCCACTGTAGCTACACTTTCATAATCACATGTAGTTGGTTTATTTGAACGACGTTGAGAGCCTTTAACCATAGTTAAAATTAAATATCAACAATACAATACTCGTAGCAGGATGTATGCAGTCAAGTGTTCTCTACAGTCTGAAAAGGTTTAACAGTACCTTTTGTGAGGGTTCGCCCGCCCTTAAAAGAAGAGATGATCTCACTTTCTCCGTTTCCCCTCCTCGTTAGGGACGAGATTATCAAATAGAGATTGTGGGCATATCTATAGATCTATACTTTTCTAATGCGAATGCAGACAGTTTGGTTGCTAGGTACTCACTCGCTGAAAGTTCGTGTAAATTTGTAAATTCTTTAGAAATGCGTATCACCTCAGGCAAAATCCAGTACATATACGCTTCTTTTAGAGACGTAAAATTGATCTCATCTTATCGTATACATAGCTACTAAATAATTGGACTGTAATTTTTCGTTGAATTATCCATTTTTGCTTTTTCAGCTGAAGGCTTCTTTTGGACGGCTACCAGAAACAACTTCTCTTGGACACAGAATAAATGAATATTTCGTTTCGAATATAAACTTTTTTCGAAAAATAGAAGTGGTATTCCTTGAAGTTTGAAGAAGAATTATAGTATGAAGGAGAGAAAAGGAAAAATTATATATTAAACTCTGACTGATATAGAATATGTATTTTTTGAGGTTGAATAGTTGTGGGACAATAACAATGAGTAATTCGTTTTCTCTATATTTTATGAACCTGACCAGTTTCGAATTCTTCTTCAGAGGCTAACAGAAAACTGTATTTTATGTGTCACTTATCCTGACCAGACAAGAGATGCAAATATGTTCTCATCTCTAGAACCCCGAATATTCTTCTACTGGAAGTTTAGGCTGTTTAAAATGGATAAGAGTTTTTATGCTAGTTTTCTTCTATCAGTAAGAAACTCGCTACGTTAAAGGGCGAACATTCATTTAAGATCTACCTTAAAAGTACGCGAGGACGGCATTTTCAGTCGTTGACTCGTACCGTGTAGACTACAAGAGACTAATTTTCACCGGGATTAAAAATAAGTAAATCAGCTACAGAACTGCGTATCACTGATTAAATAGTTGGTCATTTGAATTGAAAATTTTCTGTCAAAACGAAAACCGTCAGCATACGGTTCTGTGACCTCGACTGTAACCTCGAATTAAAATAGGACATATTTCCCCTAAAGTACACATGTATGTATTTAATAGTATGCTGTTACGAACAAGATGATTGTGCTACTTTTTATAATGTCGGATTATTGACCAAGATTAAAATCAAAATTTGTTAATAGAAATTTATTTGAACTAATTTACAAATAGAAATTAATAGAAATTAATTTTGTTCAAAGAAATTTTGAGTCTATAAATTAATTTAAACTGATTTCCAATACAAAATTAATGTATATTGGTTTTTTTAAATAAATCTAAATGGATTTGTTGATCAAAATCCATTTAAATAAATTTTCAATCAAAAATTCGTTCCAATCAATTTAACGAAAAATAATATACATCAATTTGAGAGTATTCTTGTTTCGTCGACACTTTTTTTATCCGTTGTAAAATATGGAATTATAGTTGCATTTATAAAAATGTATACTACAATTTTAAATTTGAAAAAAGGTGTTAAAATTCAAAAAGAAGATCAACTGAGCAACGGATTTCTTTATCAAAACGAATAGTGTACAGAAAACAGTTGTAGTTGATAATAAAATAGCTATAATTGTAGCTATAATAAAAACATGATTTTTAAAAAAAGTCCTACTTTTATATTCTTAAAATTAGCTCCATTCAAAAGAACATAAAAAGTTGTCTATATTGTATAAATATATCATTGTAACCTCATTTCGTTTGGGCACAGTAAGAAAATCACATCAACTAATTGAAAGAAATTCCAAGATTTTGGCCCTGGTTTTACGATTTTTGATACTAAAAGTAGTTGTAAAACTTCTTTTTGCAATGCACTAGATAGAGCAATTAATTTGGGATAGAATACACACTTTTTCCTGTTCTGCAATGCACTTTTACAAAGCACGTAGCGTGTTTTCTAATTATTATGATCAATGATCTTCCCAAAGTAAAATGCATTTTTCACCGTGATAATTTCATTTTTTCTCAACACCAAAGTGATATTCGGAATTAGCGCAAAATTCTGCATCGATTACATGTCTTTTTTTAAAAATCAGAGAAAAAAATTTTTTCACTTTTCCTGAGGGGTACCACAGGTCGAAAAAATCGAAAGTCGGAATTTCGAAAAACTGTAAAAGCCATTTTGTTCAGCATGCCGAATAACCTCTAATCCGATGGTTTTCATCAAAAAATATTCAGGGCCGAAAAATGGCCTTGTCCGCCCCACTCCTTTGTAAAAGATATTTTATATCTGCATAAATAAAATGACTGTGGTTAAGTGGCGTCAATTACACCATGTTTTACTCGGATTTTTCTTCGAGAACATGATGTCATTGGCCTAGCCATAAAGAATCTGTAATTACAATAAAATTTATTACAGTAAAAAACTAGAAAACGAGAAAATCCTACTGGAGTTATTCGATCTCTTTTCACGGCCTGAACTTCGAAAAGGAACTATTGTTTTTGATTTCTAGAAGTCATGCTACGAGTTGCAAAGTTATCCTGAATCCGTGAACACTAAAAAGTTTTTAGAGGCAAGAAGTACCTTTCCAAAGAGACTTTTTGTGCCCGTTGGGATTCTAATTTCACCATGTTTTACTCGGGCTTTTCTTCGAGAACATGATGTAATCAAGCTTACAAGAACTACCAGCTATAGTCTCCAGATCTCTCACAGTACTAGATATCTCACAGATGTCTTGTGAATTCGACAGTAAAAAATATTTTCTGTAAAATGTGAAGATCAAGGTGGAGAAACTTTGGTTCAATCTACCACTCGTAACCCACTCATTCTTCAACCAAAACTACTATTTAATGTGATGGATCATGACTCGAAGAAAAACATCGCTGCAGAATCTTAAAGTAAAAAATGTTCTCCCAGTTAAGCAATGAATGAATTTTCAATGAAATTTCAATGAAGATTGTTTGATATTCAGAGTTGTTAAAGAAAAAATATTGACTTTGTAACAAGAAATATGGGAATACTCTCGTATATATACTCATTCTGCAAATTACTGGTATTTTCGGATGATCCTACTTTGAAAGATTTAAAAATGGCTAGTATAGAAATGGTCTGCGTATATCGCTGAGAAAGTAAGAAATACCTTGTAAATAAAGGACGCTGTTTTTCTTTGCATGTCCAAGTAGGATGAGAGTGAAAAAATACAGATATATTCAAGCACACATGTTTTATCCGATTTTTTCTTCCGGAACATGTTGCAATTTACTTCAAGTTCAACCAGATATTGAACTTCAAATCAGTACACAGCAATTTTATTTGCACCTTTTCTCTAATGGAAATTCGAAGAGAATGTTCAAATCTCTTAACTCTCTCTTCATCCGCTATGTTTTTATTCTATAGTAGGCATCCATCGATCAATAATCAATGTCAGGATATTCAGGAACATTGTTTTGAATAGATTATAAAATATTTCTTAGAGCTGCCGAATGCCTCATTTTGTAGAGAAATGTTTCTTCTGCAAAAGCGAAGCCTTAGAAAAGTTTCAATATTATATGTAAAGAAAATATAATAAATCGAAAACGCACTCAATCGCACAAGGATTATTGATGATCGATTATTTTTTCGTTATTTTTCGCATTTTTGAATACTTATACTGGCTTGTGAACGGTCAATTTGAAAAAGAGGATTTTCTAAACACTGATTCAGAGAATTAGTGTCGAAAAAAGAGAAAAACGGGGGCTTTTTCGATCTAAAAGTGTATTGCAGGTCTCTATGCGTGGTAGTATATTCGGACGTGATAAGACACGGCACTGCTGAGATGTTCACCTAGTTTATTCACGATATCATACCTGGCTTGCGGACCCGGTCATCTTGAGATAAAGAGAAACAAAGAGGATTTTCTAAAAAATTTTGACGGAAAAAGAGGACAAAGAGGATGGGTTCTAAAAAAAAGTGGAAAAAGAGGATCATTCACAATCCAGATGCGTATATTTTTGTTACAAATGACATTAAAACTTTTCTAACGCTTCACTGTTGTAGAAGAAACATTTCTCTACAAAATGAGACATTCGGCAGCTCTCAGAGATATTTCATAATCGATTCAAAACAATTTTCCTGAATGTCCTGACGTCGATTATTAATGGATGCATAAGGGGCAATAATGCAAACCTGGAGCAAAACTTTTTTCTAGTTTGTTCTACATGATTGTATAGAGCGCGTCAAGCTGATTAAGAAAATGTGTGTTTCGACTTTTCAAAACCGATTTTTAACGTCCAAAAATCGAGGAAACTCGAAAAAAACACTGTTCAAAACAGCCGGAGTATCCGACTTGTTTGCTAATTCGACATGCTCAAACTATTTTTTTCTAATTCAGCGTCGAAAACTGAATTAAAAAATGATATTTAATCAGTTCGAAGTTATAACTTCGAACTGATTAAATATCATTTTTTAATTCAGTTTTCGACGCTGAATTAGAA